>WUQG02074385.1:0-27229 GCA_011317285.2 Androctonus mauritanicus | reverse complement strand
AAAAAAAAACTTAAAAACCTTTTAATATGAAATCTGAAGTTCAATTATTTAACGAAATAATATACAGCACAATATTCAATATCTGCCATTAAAAGCAGTCTCATTGGATTATGATGGTCATGTGCAAGAATCACATGTTCATTATGATCCAATGAGACTGCTCAGTTACTAAGGTCACGATCATAGTAATCCAATGATATCGGCCAGCTAACATGCCACACGATCATTGTAACTCAATGAGGTTGATCAAATACCATTGCTCTTCCATCTTTGATTGTTATCAAGTAATTTACACCAATTACAATATATAAAATCAATTTTTAATAATCAATACCCGTCTGTTGCGGAATTTACGAAAAAAAATTTACAAACAAAAGTTGTTTCATAAAAATCCATTCAGCCGTTCTTGCATTATCACTGAACACACACTCTCAGACATTTCAGATTTATAATATATATAGATATATTATATATGGAATTAAAAAAAGTGATTTGTTTTTAATTGGTTAAAAACCTTGGAACGTAACACTCTTTTTTGTATTGGTTCCAGGTCTCATGTAACACGGTTTCACATAACACGGCGTGTTTAAGGAACTTATTTATTGTGCTATACCAAGGTTACCTGTATTAGAATTTGCTATTTTAGGATACGACGGCAATTTTCTTTATATAGGCCTATTTAGTGGTAGATGAATGGAAACTTTGGGAACTTTTGATCTAATCTAAAATCCAAAAATTTTGTGTATAAATGGCATATTGTGTAGAAAAAGTATTTACATGATTTGGGAGAGGGGAGATTTCCTTAGTCGAAATAACCTTATTAAATTTATTTCGGAAATATGAAAAACATCATATCAGTATCTCGAATTTGTCGACCGGATGACTGAAATCTTTCAGAAAATTGAAATGGTGGTTAGAAAAGTTTTAATTATTAAGTTTTAATTATGCGAGTCCTAAATCCATTAATGTTGGGCCAGCGAAAAGCAGAAAAGCAATTTTTCTGGCTGATCAGGTAGAAAGAGCATCCATCATCGTCCTTATCCGCGTTTCGACACAAAAGCTCCATTTTTCAAAGGCGGAAAGAATCCTTTTGTTTCGAAAAATTCCGGGATTTGTCGTGTCAGGAAATGTAATTTATTTTACGCCTGGACGACAGAAAAATCCGGATGGTGTTAAGTCGTCATCGGGTTTGGCCTCCCACCTTAACGAACAGATTGAGCTAATCCGTAAAATTTAAATCGTAGCCTACTTCTTATTATTCTGGTCAATATCGTCGCCACTTCCGTTGTTTACTTATCTACTACCAAACAAAAACACTTTTTTCTCCCAATTTTAAGTGTATCCAATTTATTAAATGGCCGGCTCCGCGTAATTCAATTGGTGGTGGATAGTTGTCAGCGCTTTTCGGTGGCCCAGCGGCGCCAAAATAACATTAATTCAATGGCCGGGGGTAAGTTAGGCATCAATTAAAGATAATTAAATTGGCAGCCGATCCTCCATTTCTATTTTTATATACAGTATAGTCCAGGGAATAAACTGTGTATATAAATAATCATTTAATTGGATATTTATCCTCGGTAAACGCCAACGGATAGAAATTAGCTGAAGTTAGTCTATGGTTTGGAACCGAAAACTATTCGGATTCTCTAAAATCTAGATGGCGCTCATCTGTCAACAAAATATTCATCCGTCGTTTACTAGAAGAAGCGAGTTTCATCGGAAAGGTACATAACAGATTACCTACTATCTCTCTTTAACTATACACGTTGTGGATAACATCGCCAATATTTTTAACGTCGCTTTCAAACACTGACGGTAATCCGCCACCATTGCAAAGTAATCGTTTGGATGAGCGAGTGGCCTACCATTTCTGGATCTGTCACCAGCTATCCGTAGTAGGCTGACCGTCGGGTGAAGGATGGGATTCGTCAGTTAGGCTGGAACGTCTCATAAAAAAATCTAAAGGATCAGAAATTGAATTCAGAACTGTAAAGAATGGGTCTCACCGGATTAAATGGCCACATCAATACGTGACGTAAATTCGTCGCGCACAAACGTCGGAAATACCCATATTCAAACCTAAAGCGTACCACCAGATGTAAATTAACGAAGTCATTTAACTATTGGCTAATTACTGTGACGACATTTACAAAACAAGTTAGGTGATTCGACATGGATAACGAAACTCAAGATTTATTTTATTTATCCATGCTTTCATTCATAAGTTTATTGACTGTTACCATGTATAGTTGCCAAGTTCAACATCTGAAAGAACTATATATATATATGCGTAACATATATCGTTTCGGAGAACAACAAAGTTTCGACAACCAGTTCACACTCCGAATTCGAATGGATTCGAGGCACACTTCAAAGAGTGAGTATCATTTTATATTATATTTCAAATAAAACAATAAGTTATATAATTATTACATATATATTTAAGAATGCTGAAAATCATCGTTTTAATATTAATATAAAACGCTATGTTAATTAATGAAGATATTAATTATTATTTAAAAATTAAACTGGCATATCATTAAAAAAACAAATTATTCATTTAATTTCCTAAAATTGAAATGATTTTTTTAAAAATAATTTAAAACTATTATCATACCGAATAATTCAGAAAGGTAAATGTTAAAAAGTAGCTATACAGTATTACTATGATCTCTATGGATAAAAAAAAATGATTATATTGGATTTTTGTTTATCATATTTTTGGTGTATTTATCGAATATAATAATCTTTTTATATAGTTTCGTGAGGATAATCCCATAAATATTTGATAAATTACTCGCAATTGTTAGATCTCGTATAACAAAAAAAAAAAAAAAAAAAAACATATAGTCTAAACTGGAAAAGAGCCAAGCTCATCACCCTGAATACTCACCGAGTGGAAATAGAAAAAACCACATAGGAAAAACCTGTATCACCAGACACCATGAAAGATTGTTGCACTGCCACGCTGGAATATCCATCCCAACCTCCAAAAAGTTCTTTAGGAGTTAAAAGAATAAATACTTTAATGAAAATTTACTATTAAAATAGCTCCGCCTTCAGCCTCTTGGTTATAAGAAGTTATTTGTCATTGTCTTTATGATAATTTATAATTTGGAAATTATATCGATCAATTTAACTTTTCGCGCTTTATATGGTTATTGGGGAAATTCGTAAACTACGTTATTTCATTTCGAATACATTTTCATCTCTTCTTATTCGTCACATCTAGCTTAATTCTCTTGACTGTGATGTCACAAATTTGAATACTCTTCCTTTCTATTTAAAAATTTTTCTTTGATTTTATATAAAAAATAATATACTGTATAATATAGTACTGAGTATTAAATGGATATATCTATATCCACATTATATGTCAATGTATAAATAAGAACAAAAGTTGAATTGTTGTAGCTTTATTATTATTATTATTATTATTATTATTATTACACACAATGGCAAACAATATGACAAATTTATTCATTTTAGGTAATTATTTCTAGCTAATTTATGTTCAAACTGAATGTGGACTGAATGGTGACAATGGTCCATCGAATCAAGTAACATAAAGTAAGGACACTCTGGCGAGAGAAAGTTATACAATTGCTTAACCTTTATGTGTCAGGCCTGTAACTACACCAGAGTAGTTGACTAGATTGGCTACGTGGAAACGCTTTGGCTTTCAATTTAGCAGGCGCCAGGTTCGATTCTCGGATCACCCTTGGAAATATTTATCGTGGGGTCCAAACCCGATCTGCCAATCCCGTCCTTCACAATCCAGCTGATCCTTCCTCAGAGTTGGACAACCGATGGAAGGGTTTGCTTCGCCTCACCATTTAGTACTCTATTCGAATGAAAAGTGACGATACACATTACCGAAAAAACATCCCGTGACAAACATCGCCGAGTTCCACCCGGTTGCATAAAATAGGAATTACTTTACATTGATATTTTGTTACACGTAATGTATCCTTTAATTTCCAAATAAGCTTGAAAACAATTGGATATATATATACTAAATATCTTATGACTAAATATACGAAGGGGAGTTAGTAAGCTACAAATGCACGTTAGGGTTTCACGGCGTCGGGCATGAAGATGCTGACTGTACCAAGTAAAAATGAAAATCTTGAGTTATAGGAGCGAATGGTTTCAAATCTCCCTCAGTAGATGCAAATAGCGCCATGGGCTTGTTAACATAGCGACCGTGTTGGAAGTATGTACGATCGAAGAGCAGTTGTTTGTTGTACAGTTTTTATAAGCGAAAGAACTTGTTGCTTAGGACATTCACAAAGAACTTGTTCCTGTGTTGTGGGCAACACAAATCGTGACAAGCGATGCACAATTTGGTAGAGAAGTTCGCCAATGGGCGAACGAACGTCATCGATGAAGTTCTGGGACATCGTCATCTCGCCGCACTCTCCCAGTTGCGACCGCCGCAACTGTGGAGCCTGTTGAGGCGATGATCCGCGCCGACAGGAGAATCATTTTCTATACAGTGGCAAGTGAGATAGATTTTGCCCAGCATGATGCATGATCTTCTGAAATTACATAAAGTATATGCACGCTAGGTGACGAAACAATTGTCGGAGGAATAAAAACTGGCGCTGATGGCCAGTTCTTGCATCATCTGTTTCGGCATGCCGCAGAGGGACAAGATATGCTGACTCGGATTGTCAAGATAACGAGAGGTGGGTGCATCATTACCAATCCGAATCTAACTAGATTTTCATGCACTGGAAATATATCTAGTCGCCAGCGGCCAAGAAGTTCAAGACGACGTCCTTGACCGGTAAGGTCGTGTTGACTGTTTTTTAGGATGCAGAAGAAATTCTGCAGGCTTGTTTCCAATTAAGAGGCGCTAATGTCAATGTCATCTTGTACTGTGTGATGAAAGGCAATTCGGTGATGCAATGCGCAAGAAACATCTGGATCTGCTGTCCCGCGGCATCTCGCTCCATCAGAACAATGACAGACCGCATATGGCCCGACGGACGCGGTCTGTCATCTCTGACGACGGCAGAGATGAAAAAACTGCAGCGGGAGGTACCAAACATCCATTCTACAGTCCGGACACAGCAGTCAGAGACTTTCCACTTGTTTGGTCACCCACAAACACATTTAGCAGTCCAACATTTCAGTGATGATGTGGAGGTTTAACAGGATGCTGGCTGCGAGAGCAGCCGAAAACGTTCCACACTGCATATGCGTGTGAAAATGCAGGGATATTGTGAAAAAATGAACGGTATACCACGTAGGTATCTATTGTAGTTTTTATTGTATCAATTTTTATAACTAATTTACTGACTATCCCTCATATATCTTATATTTAATAATTGATATCTCCAAAATTTTTACAAGTTATGGAGAAATAAGTCTCCATATTTTTTTAATCATAGAAACGTGAAACACTAATCATTTATACTGTGCGATGTCACAATTGGCCTGACCTCTCCCTTTGCATCTTTTATTGTCACCCATATACTACAGCATAAATCCTGACGTAGCTTACGGAATCTCCCACCTCGAGATTTTGAACCGGTTAAAAATTTGAAAAATGTTGAATGTAAATGGCATTTTTATTTTATCTCGGGCTTCCCTCGGATGTTTATAGTTTTATTTTTCTGATAACAATATAGGCATGGGATTTTTCGATAGAAGGTATTATTAAGCTAATTAATTAAACTAATCAACTGCATTTTTTTTCTATGCACTTAAACGTCGCTTTCTACCCGGTGACTATTAAATGGTGAGGCATTTCCATGGCCACCACGGCCATTCTCCTAGCGAGATAGTCATCATATGAAGAATAATACTTAACTAGCTGGATCCGGACTCTTCCTGGATAAACTGGAGAAGTGAGTTGCAGAAATTAAATCCGACTTCCAGAATAGAAACAAACACGCTTCCACCGCGCATCCGGTCGCCATCTAACTATATTAAAGCTAACAGGATCGCATTGTCGGTTGTATTGGCCGCATGAAAACTTTTAATTTTCCTTTTCGAGAACTCGGGTTCAATTCTGGCATCGCTCAGAAAAATTTATTCAGTAGATGGCTGGTCCTCCCCTCCACTACAATCTTGCTGATTCTTTCTTAGAGCTGAGTAAGCTGTGTAAAATATACAGTAGATGGTTGGCTGTATATTAGTGTAGTAGCGACATCTGTGGACAAGTAAAACAATATGATATGGGGCAGAAGCGACTTCAATATTCAGCGAAAATTAAATCTCTTTTAAAGTTGGTCTCTAATAGTTTCTGGCGGATATAAGTAGCTTCTTTTTTCTTTCGTCTTCCATTTTAATAATTATATAAAATAGGGAAAAATTATTTATAATTTTGTCTTGAACTTCCGATAAAAACCTTATTTCCTATTTTTCTAACCATAGAATGATTGATAAATATAACATAATAAATCTGGATTAATTATCATCTTATCAAAAGCATCTAAAATTTATTTATATTTTAATATATTCTCGGATAGTTTTATGTTTCGCCGAATATAGATAAATATCAATATATGAATGATTTCTAATCTTGATAATGCGAACGGAATAAAAGTGTCGAAGTAATAAATAGTATAGTATAGCCTATTCCAGTTGTCTCGTTTTTGCCAACAACTACAGAACTTTTTGTATTTAAGAGACAGAAAGAATGAAAAGAAAGAAATACAACCTTATGAAGAGTAAACTTATAAATATTTAAGAATTTCGTGTTCGATGGCTTTCTTGGAATATCAATGGAAAAAAATCGAATTCTTCTGCAACATTTTTCTATAGTCAACATTTTCTGAAAAACTGGTACCACGCTTTTAAATTTCTATATTTCTAGAACATTATCATAATAAATTCACTATATTTAGGGTAGAAGCAATATATTTTTTTCTGAAGTATTTTCGAAGCACGTCGAAGGCCTTACTGTCGAAATACATGACACGCACATACTGATAAACTATTCGTTCTCTTTATACTAGATATGTCAAATATCCGGCAGAATGCCGACCCAACAAGCACTCTTTAATGCGGCCCGCTCACTTGTTTATATGTATTTTCAATAATAATGTATTTTACATAATGTAAGTTACTGTCATAATCATTAATTCGAATAATAAATGAAATAAATTTAATTTTTATCTAATTTATTTATTTTATTCATCTATAAAACAGAACTATTGTCGTAAAATGTAAACAATTAGAAATGCAACCGATTTTAATATTTAGATGTGGCCCTCTCAATATTGTATCGTCATTAAGAGTGATCCATTGTATAAACTGAGTTTAACATCCCTGCATTACACGCTTCCTCCGATAATTCTGTATTATATGTATAATTTGAATGAGATTATCCGCTTTGTTCTGGGTTTAGTTTCGTTTAAATAGTAAGACTGGTTGGAATAGAAAAAAAATTATACGTCTGAAATCGTAACAGATAAAATGAGTCAGGAATTTAATTATAATCATAGTGAATGCAATGGCATTCTACATAATATGATCGAGGAATATTTATCATTTTTTGAGATTCCAAATTATCTAGATAAAACTGGATCGGGTTGTTTTAAATGGAAAGTTATGCTTTAGGACGGTTTTATTTAAAATTTTGTCTTCATCCGATCTATAAGGGATTTACAATACGCTCGCACAGTTATTGTCACAATCTAAAAAAAAGTGTAGAAACATTCAACAGCACGTAACAAAAACTCTAATGGGCCAGTTTGGATGCAGTTTATTTTATATATAAGAGAGTAAATTTTCTGCATTTATTTAAACTTTGGTCTAAATATCGAGGAAATACTTTTTGGTATGTTCTTCGAATGTTGTATCCGATAGCAAAAATTTTGTAATGATGTCTTGAACAAAGCGTAGCAATATTTGAATAAATTTTAAAAATTTTTACAATTTTCAGAGGCTAGAGAGACTGTAATTTAGCAATAGTGCATGTTATATTAGTAATTCTGTAATAATATTCTACAACGTTTTGTCGAGAATCTTACAAAATGTTGTAGAATATTGTAATAAATTACAGGAAGTTTATTAAGTTTGCCAGAAATTTGCATAATGCATAATATTTTGAGCTTTTTTATGAAGTTCCATCTCTTTAATATCTAAGAAACCACCAATGATATTAAGAATATTAAATGGAATTTAGATAATCTCTTGCCCTTTAATATCCAAGAACATGAACTATTAGAATGTTCACTTGGCAATAGGCCGAGAGGAATAATTGTATTGAATAAATTGTTATTAAATATACATGTAGTTCATATAGATGTAGGCAATGCCATTTTAATCGCGTTAAATTTGATTGGGCCGAAATTGATACGTGTATATAAAGTAAGATTCTTGAGGATGCAATTTTTAAAATTTCAATTTCTCTGGGCTGATGGCGGGTGAAAAATTTGCTTTTAAAGTTGTCGTCATCGATATATAGTCCTATATACTGTATATATATCGATGGTTATGATCACAATAAACATAAAAATACCATACAATCGTATGACTGACTATTTTTACCAGATTATTTTTTATATATTTTTGTGAATATAATGTAATATATATACTGAATGTAATTATAATTGTGTTTATTTGTGAAATCATATCATAGAAATCTGAATGTATTGTATTAAACGGTGTTTGTACAGCTATTGTGTAGCTGCAGTTTTAATTTAATATATATAAGCTTATATATACATATATACTATTTATACATATATATAATATATTTGAAATATAAAATACTATTTGATGAATTCATAAAGTCGTATCTTTTGACCATCTTAATATCAAAGTACATTTTTCAAAAACATATCGAAGTGGGACGTTAGATTGAAAAATGCTCTGTCGGACCATAAAAAAGCCAATGAGAGTTGAAAAATTCACTGATGATAAATGGGAGAACAACAGTCTTAATCCTTTATATATTTTCCTTGAAAAATTTTTATACTATATCTAAAAAATTATGTAAATTATTTTGATCCTGAAGATTTTCGAAAGTGTAAAATGTACTCTCACGTTTTTATGAGAGTGAAAAGCATATTCGGAGCTCTCCTTTTACAGATAGTCATTTATGCCGTTACTGTTTCTAATTTCTGATTTTTGAATAAAATTGATTTTTAAATAAAATTGAATATAGAATTTTGTTGAACTAGACTAGATGAAAATTTTTCATTATTCTATATAGAATTGTCGGAAATTTTGACCAGCCTATATATTGGTAATTATACGCTTTAAACCATGGTAGCCGTCATTTGAAATTTCCTAAATGTGAGTTGTTTACATATAGTTTACTACAATGTGTTAAACTATATGTCAAAACTATATATCAAACTATACTGGGTAAACTGATGCGAATTCTTAAATGATCAAATTTCATTTTTATGCAAAAGATATTTAATTAGAAATATGAGTTTGGATGCTTTTCTATCGCATAATAGTACGTTTATCTAAACTTTCAAAAATCTTCAGATTTAAAATAATTTGCATAAATTTTAATTTTTTAGACATAAGTTTCTGTCAATTTTAGCCTAAACAGAAGTCATCAGAATGAGATATTTTGCTATAATTGTTAATATCACTTTTTCTTTCTGTTTATACATAGGATAATCTATGTATAAACAGAAAGAAAGAAATGATATTAACCATTATAATCTATCTTTTGTATTTGATTTAAAAAATATTTGGTATTTCCTGGCCGTAAATGAAAGATTTATTGAATGAGTAAAGATTTAATTTGCTCTATATAAATTATGGCAAGAATCTTAATAATATTTTAGATTGATTACTTTTTATGCGTAAGAGGATGCGATCATTTTAAACGTATCGATTTAAGAGAGCTAACTAGGATTATATTTTATACTGCGCATATCATCTAAAACACAGTAATATCTTACTCCACATATTCGAGGCCAGGTAGCTGTATTGACTTTTTTTAAAATTTGTAAATCATAAAATTATGGTTATTTGGATGCTTTTTTCTAAGTCAAACAATGGTCAGCATAAATGCTCGAAATATGAAACGAAATATCCAAATTTAATAAGAGCTTTAGGTTGGGAAAAAGTCATCTTTCTCCAATTCCCTATACAATACTGTATATTAAAAGTCATTTTAGCCTTCAGAAGTAAATTATACCATATCTCAGAATCTGATCTAAGGTGAAGCGAGCCAGGCAGTCGCCTAAAGCGAAAACTATGAAAGAGAGCGAAAATGCAGTCGCAGTTTCACATATAAATTTGATTATATTTATCTCGACAATATTTGGTGCCGTAGAGTCGGTCTACAAAGACATAACAGTTTATTTTTCTAATGGATGATACTTATGCGAGGAGAGAGAAATTAAATTGTTATTATTTACATGATTGAATGAGAGTCTATTTAAACAAAATATTTGTTTCTCTCATTTTTCCGGCATTGGCATATAGCCGTCAGCATATCATAATGGTAAATACGCTTTATTTATATAGATTATTAATACAGATACCATTTTGTTTTCGTTAAAAGCTGTATATAATTTCAGTCAAGTTTATTGTCTCCAACCCAATTTTTTTTGTATGTTTCTCGGTAACTATGTATCTGACGACACTAAATTCACTTTTCCAAAGTATTAGATATGTTTATGTATTGTATTAATGTGCGTGAACGAAGAAGAGAGGGGTAGCCATTTTCTAATATGGCTCAACTATATGATATCGTTTCAGGAGACAAAATATCTAGATCCGGCGCTGTCATATCCATCCAGCACTCCTAATTACTATATGTTATTTTAATACCTGTGAAATTTATTTATATTTTAAATATTATATGGAAGATGTCCAATTATATATCACAAAATTTTATCCGCTTCAGTCGAAGGAAATTTTTAATATAATTTAATTAAAATAAATCGTCTACACAGCTGATATGGTTAACAAGAATATAAGAATTTACAATAAAAATACAGTATATCTAATTATATAGTACAGTACAGTAGTTAATAATATATCTAAAATCCCTGTTTTTTTTTTTTACCAATGAAAATGCCTTCCGTATATACGTTTTTAGAAATTAGATTGTATATATTATTTTTTTTCTCATTTCTTATATTTTTGTTTATTTGGATTTTATTAGACCAGCTCGTTTCATGAGGTAGGTTGGCTGTAAACTAGAAGACTTCTCCAGATAGTTAAGGCTGGTTTCTTTAAACTGTATTTAAATAAATACAGTAAATGAAACTACTGGAGGTTAAATTACCCATTCAAATTTGCGTAATAATAGAGAAGTTTGGAAAATTGCGCCCAGACAGAAAATTCCACCCAGACCAAATGTTTTGTTGGAAATAAGGCATTATTTTTGAAAGACGGAAAATTTCTGTCCGTATTTATGCGGGATATACAGTAATAGGGTGGCCATAGAAGCAACCGATTGTGATATATATATAGTATTCCAAGTTTGGCACGAAATACAAATGACATAAACATTTTCGTATTTAATCTTGGAAAAAAGAATGAGTTTAAGAGTGAAGTGATATAAAATTCAACTGGCTGGAAGAGAGTACTCTACTTTTGGTGGAAAATTGGGTGATTTAAATGATAAAAGCTAGATCCGAAATCTCTTTGTCTTTTTATTTCGAAAGTCTTCTAACAACTTTTTCTTCGAATATTTCAAAGTTCCTTCCAATTCTTTTCTTTTCGACCGTCCACAGATTTTACCGAGAAGGAATGTATTCCATACTACCATCTGGATGATTAAATGTATAGCGCATTTCCACGGCTATTCCTCGCCATCGTCAACTGATTTTTTCTAACACCGAGCGGAAAGTGGCAATAAAAAAGTTTTTTTTAATACCAGTTTTCAATCGAAACTTAAGATGAAAATACGTAACACTATAAGCCATTCGGCATTCAGGCATCCAGACCAATCGTCATTTAAAGTCTCAGTTATTTTCTATAAATACTTTAATATGCAGCTACTTAAATAAATTATTTAGCAGTTATAAATTACTTTCTGATTTTCGCAACTGGAATTATTTTCTTACGTATCGCATTTAATAAATCCGTATTTTGAAATAGATAGTGTGTACGGTATACCTATAAATACATTATAATTAAAAAGATAAAATATTTTATTTGGAACTCTCTGTAACTCTAACTAATAAGCGAAATGGCATCTAAATTTGTATATACAGTATACTACTATTCGAGAGAAGAGAAGGACGTTCCGCCAAACATTTTCGATTCCAAAATCTGCCGAAAGGGGAAATATGCCGCTGTGCGACAGGAAATACGTAGGAAAGCAAAAAAATTAAGTAAATAAGTCAAATCTAAAATGAAATTTTAAATTATAACTCTTGTGCTTTAAAAAACTTGAGAAACAGACGAATGGACCTAAAATATTTATTTTTAAATTACCTAGGTAAAAAGAAAATAAGACACATATGTGAGTAGAGAAAATTTGCATAAATCCTTTCCCAACAGCGGATAGCTATAAATGCTAGTAGGCCAGCTTTTTTTAAAATTACTGTAAAAAATGCATTTCATTCTGGGGTGTTTTAATAGTTAATTTATTCTTCATTAGAATTGCCATGCCATAGTCACACTATCTGAATTTAAGCGCTTAAAAAGGGTTAGTAAAAATCCTTTTGTACTCCGCAGTTTTTACGTCGCTTCTCATTGTGTAGATACTAAGCTGCGGGGACCTCCAGTTCCTAACATAGATTCCTCATATTCTGGGTAGGAACGACAGTTGGGTGGAAGCGGGGTTCGAAACCGGGCTCGGACCCTTCTCGAAAAAAATCTGAAGTTGTGGGATCTGGGGAATCGAACCTGATCCAGGGAGGAAAGCGTATATTTCCAGCAGACTGGGTGAACTTAGCTGATCCATACTCTCGAGCCAGTAGATTGAAACCAAAATCACTGATCAAAACATAGAATGACGCGCATTAAAAAATGATACTTAATTTTAAGCGAAAGTTATTAGCGGAGAAAATTGTTTTAAATCTTATGATAAAGTCAATGCAAATTATTTTAATGTATCCGTATGACGTATGATAACACTGGTATAACCATCTGACCAGAATTTAGGGGATTGTTAGTAATTGGTTTCTACAGATTTTAATAAGTGGTGAAAGTTTCTTACTCGCGACACTTAAGCCTTCCGATATAATGAATAATAACGCCATCAAAACACATCATTAGATAGTTGGGTGAAAAATAACTAAAAGGCGGAGCGGTAATAATCCTAGTTGACACCATTCGAGGCAGAGTATTTGGGGAAATTCTACCTTTATTGGTAGTTGATGTAGTTGATTGGAAAGTTGTTTTCGGAGAATCAACCGCAGATGTTGGGATGGAATCCTAAAATAACACTCGATATAACAACTTAATTTTCTGATTCGGCCATCCTATCCGATCTAGACGTTTGGAGAATCTTGGGAGCTTACTTTTGTAAGCAGTTTTTACTGTTTGTTTTGGTCAAAGCCTCTTCCCAACCTGGTAAGTATTAAGAGGCTAGTTTTTATTATAAGTGTAAACAGTATTCGTTACTTTTAAATTTCGAAAGAAAATACAGAAAATGATAACAGCAGCGTTTCGTTGTTGTTGGCAAAATACAATATAACTTAAGTATAGCGCGGTATGAGAAAAGTTTAAAATGGTGACAGCGATAAATAGGTGGAGATTAATTTTTAATTTGTTTATTATAAATACAAATTTCGAAAATTTGGTGGGATGGAACGATACCGTGGAATTTTTTCGATAAAGTCCCAACAATGGAAAAATACGATAGTTTTGGATAAAACTTTTAAACGTGGAAATAAAATAAAAATAAAGTAAAGAAATAATAGGAAGCGGATGGGGAAATAAGGAGAGGGCGAGTTAGAAAAAGAAAAAATAAGAAACAGTATCCTTTATCGAAATTGTTCTGTTATGAGGGTCGATTTCCTTTATAAAACTAATTTAAAAATATCGATGGACGGGAGGCCTTCTTTCGAAAATAACAAACTCGGATCTAGACTCGACTAAAGTACCTGAAATCGTGCGCCGATATATAAATTAGAAATATAATATTAAAGATAATTGTTTGGTTGGAGTAAAAGTTTTCCGTTTTTCCAGTCTTCTAATTTTTCATCCATCAATAAGAAAAAGAAACAAGTATCGGGTGTTTTGTAATATTTATTAGAGAACGGAAATAAAAACTTAGGTAAAAATATTCCGAACTGATAGGCTATTCCTTTAATTCGCTCGTCTTCGAAATAAACTCCATTTTTATCAAATGATAATCTACTGATTAAAGAAATAATTCTTATTCTTTCAGAAAATTTACCCTCGGTTCCTTTTTATTACGAGAATGACTATCAATTATTACTTACCTGACGACAATAGCCTTAAACTTAATTTTATCCAGGGATACAACCACCTGTTATTTATAGTAGCTAAGATGAGAAGAAGACAGCTGGGAGGAAAAGATGGAAGATAACTCAATACGACTAAAAAATCTGGAGGATGGTATATCGATAAATCTCCCAATGGGTTACCCCATGTTTAAAAGGTCTCAGTCGATGGAAATTGTGGAAGGCCTCGGAATATAGAAATATTTCCATCATTTAATTCGTCATGGCCGGCCTGGGCCCTTCCGAATTACTGCTAACAGGGGTGAGGGGCGTGACCATATCCGCCATCTTAGAATTCAGCCATTAGTTTAGATTTCTAAAAAAGCGGAGGAAAATTAGTTAGCAGAGGTAAATTAGAATTCGGACAAATATTTCTTAATGCGCCATTTTAAAACTTAAAAAATAAAATTATATTGCCGTTAGTGGAGAGAGGAAAAGGGGGAATTAAAGAATTATAATTTAATCGAAAAATTATCGAATGGAAAAAAGAAGAGGAGGCTGAGCCAATATTATTTAAGATAACACTCTCCACGCTATTTATCTTTCAGATTAAATATTTAACTTGGATAGAATTGCTGCCAAACGAAAATAATAACTGTAATCGAGTTGGCCGTAGTTATTCCGTCGACTTTCCTGTTACAAGTTTTCCAATTACCCGCTCATATATATGATCGGGTAACTTCTTTTAGGAGTCACCTCATCCTTGGAGTATCACTGTAAAAAACTCCTTCTAAACAGGGAATCATTAGATGGGACCAGGTTTATTCCAACAGATGACATCGTTTTCCATTCGGTAAGATTATTAAGTGACGGAGCGAAACAGTCCTTCCAGCAGTTGCCCACCTTCGCCAAGGGGTGGCTGGTGATAGAGAAGGGTTCAACGAGCCCGACCCGGACCCCATGATAAATATTTCCAATCGGTAGGATCCAAGACGCGAATCCGGATCCTCCAATGCGAAAGCCGAAGCGTTTCCAGGCCACCAATATGAGATTATTGCTTTTAATTCCAATGTTTTCATTAATTTTTAACTTATTAATAATCGTTGCCTCCACGATGGCGGTCACCATGTAAGATTGGATAACATCACATAACACTAATAATTCTCCATGGCGTCATGATGCCAAGTTTGACATCGCGATGTGACTAATTCTTCGTGATAGCGATGCTGTCAAAATTAACGTTACAATCGGATACAAAACCGATGGATTCAAACGAATTTCGCTGTAGTGATGACCACAAAATCCGATGAGAGGGACTGTGATGTCTTCGTGATGTAACAATGGATGGTGTCACAGAAATTGATAAGTAACCGGAACGTCGGGATAACGTAATAATGTTTGACTTAGTCAGGCGTCATGGTGGCTAAGGTGTTCGACATGGTAACAGATATTGACAGTGTTAAGAAATCAGTTAAATCCAAAGATAGGCCATACGTTATCCCTATGCTGCTAACATTTAGCGCCATCTATTATATAAACTACAATTTGAATGTTTATGCCTTAATTTTTAGATCAATTAATAACAACAAAAAGTTCTGGCTGTTGCTGAAATCTGGGGATTAGTTCTTTCTATCGATACCCTATTCATAGAATCGGTAGTGATTCGAGCGCGAAAGTGATATCCACAAATCCAGCCAGCCAGCTACGTTTGGCTATTAATATATATGATGATGATTCCGGTAGTGGTTGGCTGGTCGAAATAAACTTTCCCCTTCATTTCTTTCATCCAAATCCGGTGGTCGCAAAAAATAACGATATCAGACTCAGCCAAGCATTCGTCTACTTTCCTCCGCCATTCCGATAAACTCGAATAACCTCTTCCCGATTTTCACCAAAACTTTTCCATCGTATATCAAATCGCATCCGCTCGTTTATTTAATCTACACATTTAAAAATTCATTCCGCATAAAATTCATGAAAACTTGGCCAAAAGATATCCTTCCAATCTTTTAACCCGCGTTATCCTTCCTTTCTAGCCAGTTCTCCTTTATAATCAATATTCAGCTATAATTCCAAGACATTTTATACTCTTTACTTTATAAACCGGTTGGATAATTCTATACGTGGTATAGACTCGACATTTGTTATAAATAAGTCTGCTGGCGCTCTTCTATAAATTAATATGCTGTGTCTAATATAACTTATCTACACGCCGCTTGTCTGTGTCACAGATTTATCGGAAATCTCTCCAATTATTCCCGTCTACCCGGTACTTTTCGACTAAAAATTGGGTCATCGAAGGGCAATATCCTCTCAACTACAATACTATGTCCACATTTTTATTTTTACGGGACCTCTAAATATTCTACTATCGAAATAGGCCTAAACTTTCCTTCGCTTATCCGATAAAAATGGTTTAAACTAGTATTCAAACTAGAACTATAATCCTTTAATCTTTTATTTTTATGTTGGCCTTCTGCAATAAGGATTCCCGATTTGTCTTTAATTATTTCCCATGGTCCGCTTATTCTATTATGCTGGACTCAGCGTTATTACGAATTAACTTAATATTAAGAGCACGCATTAGAGCGCTATACAGATATTAGGATAAAACCTCTCCGTGTAAGAATCCTACTATTAAATTGTAAATTTTTACTGAAAGGTAAAAGAAAATTTATCCCCTGGCCAATAAATAACCGGTGATAGTTATATTCGTTACTTAATCTTTCCAATAAAAGTCTTCTTGTACCAATCGAGGATGGCTGATCTATCCCCACCACCAGCTAATTTATGTATATAAATTTATCGTCAAAATTATTGTAAATTGTTCTTACCAGCTACACGAAATTTGTGTCGAAAGCGAAAGCCTTTTTGAGGTTACGCTGATTTACATTTATACAGTTTCTTACTCAAATTTGATTTTTATATTCTAGCAGGTACATAAAAATTTAATTTGAAGTAATGGCTAAGAATTAGAAGTTGTTGATTGGTATAGACTAGTGTTTTCCAAACTTTTTCCATGACGTAACACTCGACAAATCCTGGAATTTTTACGGAATACCTGGGTTATTTTATAGCGTAAGTAGATATTAATAATAAATAAATTAGACCAGTAAGTATAAGAGTTAAGAAAACAAAACAAACATTATCAAATTGTACTTATGTAAAATAAAACACACGATGCGAATATTAAAATAAACTACCGACTTCAACTTGGCACAACATTTAAAATCATGTGAAGTTTATATTAATTTTCATAATTTTTTACGGAACAGTTATTGACCTTCTATGGAACACTAGTGTTCCGCGGAACATAGGTGTAGACTATAAGAATCAAATTTTAAGAGAATGTTTAATATTATTTCTCTGGTTAATTTAAATTTCTTTATACTTTCTTAGGATTTTTTAACGGTTCGGTTTCTTTTGTAATTCAGAATATTATTACCAAAATTTTACCATAGGTCTACTTTTATGGCCAAGAGCTAAAATAATTTAGTCAACGACAAATTTTCCACCTGGAATCTGTTTTATTTGAATATAATTTAAGTAAATTGTCGAAACGATCGGAGAATGGAAGAAATTGTTTTAATTGGATGCAGAAAAGACCTCGTCTCTTAATAGGTTCATACTTAGACCGACAGTGTAAATAGTCATATTTTATTGATATTGGCAGCCGATCCCAACTGTCTGGTTAGATACAGGCTATCGACATACGGAGATAAAGCAATTTATTCAATGATTTAGAAAATACGGAAGCATGGATAGTTCTGACATTAACGGATTCTCTTATCTTTTAAAAGAAATCAAGCATTTCACCAAAACAATTATCCAAAAATATATTCGTCTACTGCGCCAGTTTCTCTCTAAACTAGTCATCAAATCTGCTGCCAGCTGCGTGGTAAAATAGCTGTCTAAACTACTACCCAGAGGGTTGGTAGTATTTTCCGAAGATTTCGCCGTGGTTAAATACCAAACTCATCCACCTCCGAGGTGGATCGATGGCCGAGGTGAAGGATGAGCCCTTTCTAAACCACCTAACTGGATTGGAAGCCATCGTTTTTGTCTTCTTTTAATTTTTAAACCTTTATTTATAGTTTTCTTGTCTGGTAAATAATTAAGTTCCATCTAGGAATAAATCTTACCAACTAGGTTATGGTGGCTTTTCCAGAATGGTTACTGTTTTTAACCATTAAAATTTTTGGTGAGGTGTCAACTAGCCGTTTTTAAATGGCTGCCAACAGAAAACAAAAACTTGAAAATAAAGGAATAATTTTCTTCTCTGACTTTTCGTTATTTATATCTTCGATGTTTTATCAAAAGTTTAAATAACGAAAAGTCGGAGAGGAAAATGGCCTAGAAAATCTTTGGAAGAAAGTTCTGAGACAGTTAAAATACCATTTTCTAGAAATTGAAACAAATACAGTTATAAAAGAAAACAAAACTGATATTCGATATATTAATAGTAAAAGTTTGATTAAAAAAACAGAAAGACGATATCCAAATCCAGCGGTAAAGGTACGAAGCATCATCTCAAAAAACAACTTCCAGAAAAAGAAAAATAAGTTCCCAGGGAAAGCAATCTGATCGTTTCTCGGTTTTTATCAAAGAAACGTGGAGTAACGACCGAACGAAAGGTAGAAGAATGTGAAGCGGATGAAATTCTCTGAGGTGAAAGAAAAAACTTGCACTACAGAAATAAAATCGATTATTTTGAAAAATGGAGAAAACATTGGATCGGATTTTGATAGGAAAAGTTTTCCGCTGCCAAAATAGAGAATATCTGACTGTCGAGTCGAGCTAGCGGAAAAGAAAACAAACTCCACCGTTTAATTAAGGTAGACATACAGATACAATAGTGGTGGAAAGAAAAGATTCCGACTGGTAATTATTTACAGTGATAGATATAATGGCGGTTTTATGACCGTGACCTGGCAGTTTTGAATCTGGTCCAGACCTAAATATCTATACATAACTTCATTTAAATTTCCTTTATAATTGTATATATATATATAAGTTATCAGTAATTTTTTTCTGGTATGATTACGTATTTGCCTGGGCGCATTTTCTGGATATATTTTCGAGCCGATTTAATTAAAAGATAATGACTAGTTTGTACAGATGGTATTAAAGGCGTATGGTTATTAATGTAAAATTTACTTCCGAGCGGATAGTAAGGTAAGCTGTACAAAAAAGAGGAAGTACTCAAATCGTATTTTATCTTCGGACTCGGCTAGCCTCTTCCGTCTAAATAAACTCGTCTTTTTATTTAGCTAGATGTATCTAAAATATTCGTTACCGAGACTTTCGGTGCCCGATCCTGGCCTTTATAACTTTTATGTATAAAAATTAATAGATTTTTAGTTATATTTCTAATTAGGATAAAAGAACTCTTTAAATATACTGGCCTTTAGCGAAAGTTTTGATCTGTAAACCTAACGTATTCTTCAGAATACCCATCTTTCCCTTCATTCTAGTCGAACGGAATGATGAAATGGCCTCCGAATTTTTCCTATGGTATGGAAATAAGATAAAATTGAAAAATACTTTCGGAAAACATCGATGTTTCGGATTAACGTCCAACTTACAGGTAGAGTAGATTTCGGTTCCGATTTCGAAAAAAATGAATAGAATAAATTGGGATAAATATACAGTATAGTGAGGTAAGGTAATAAAATATATAAGAATGGAATGAATACGTTTTAAATAATAAATTTAATTGGAATCGCTCAGTCTAAATTCAGATATTTCCCTCCACCCATCATAGTCCAGTATAAGGAAATTTTATTTGGGATGAGCTACCGATAGTCAGTTAATAATTCGCCAATTAAATATCTTTTGGTCCGAGCTAAACGATTTTAGAATATTTGGGAGTCTTCTAAAACCAAAAGATATTTAATGTGGTCGTCTAGAAAAATTCAATTTGATTGGGAATAATTTTTTTAAGCACTATGCTGTAGTTTGTCCACTGCTGTAGTTTACTGCACTTGCCATTTTAATTATCCGTGATAATTAAACATAAGAAGTTATTGCGTGATTTGCTAAACGCTTATGGCTTCCTCCAGCTATGGGCTATTCTCCATTATAATTCGAGTTAAGAATGGTTATTACTCAAAGACCACCATTCTTATCTTCTGTCCAACACATCCTACGTTATTTCTCGTCGAGTTGGTCCATCTGGGTTTATCTTCGAGTAGTATTTAGAATCGAAGATTTATATTGGAATAGGCCCTTAGGAACCAAATTCATAAAATATTATTAAAGCCATCTGTTACATACTGTATTTAAGCTTTAAGAAAATACCGGATATAGATATAAGTTTAAAAAAAGGCTAATAATACTGTACTAAGTACATCCCATATTTTGGTGGAATTGACAGCTCTTATTTCATATAAAAATAGTTTTATTAATGAAAATTTCGGATCATAGGCAAGATTGTGGGTTTCTTTAGTCCAAGATGAATATTGTTGCCAAGTAGCATAGTAACATTCTAGTATGCTGACCATAAACCAAACTCTTAAGTTACCTAACTTTAACCATATTTCAAGATCATTTTTATTTTTAATTTCTAAATATTGTAAAATTATTGAAAAATAAATCGTAATACTGTATAATGAAAACAATAATCCATAAAAGACAGAATGATAATAATAGCCATTTATTTTACAGTGAATTAACTTTAATTTATATAAAAATTCATCGCTATCCTTATGCAATAATTTATTTATTCTTTTCAGTTTTTAAAATCGAGCACCGGGTATCAGTTTGTATAAAATGACTATAGATATGTTGGGCCGAATTATTCATTAGACACAGTAGCCATGTGTCTAGGGAGTTCCAAAAAAGGGTTAAAAATTATTGAACAATTCTATAATAATTGAAAAAATTTATGTGCTATCCGTCTCAAAGGAAACATATATTATATCAGTGCTATCCAATCCGCGGCTCAACATCAAATCAACTTCTTTAAAACATTCAGATTTACATGCGTTTTTCTATTTTTTGAAATTGTCCATAACATCATCAAATATCCCACTAACAAAGGAAAAGAAATTTGTTTCATTTTTGTATTAAAAATATATAAAAAATTAATGAAGCTTTTATTATTTAAATATCTATCTACATCTAAAATATTTCTCATTGACCCGCTCAATGATTTTTAAAAAATTTCTGAACGAAAACAAGTCTAAGATTATTATACTATGGCATTTTTGCTTATTTAAATCATAGCGAATATCATATATAGTAAAACTTTGATCTAACGTTTTCCAAGGGGATAGCAAAAAAACGTTAGATTGAGGAAAACGTTAGATCGGGAAACGGCAAAATAAAAAAAAGACGTACATATATAGGTAACGCGGATCTGCAAAATTTTGCAATGTGAAGAGACTATTAGTGAAATTTACAATCAAAAAAGTAAAAAATGTGAGGGTTATTAGCTGTAAGCCTTATGCATTGTGACAATTGGCGCTAATGTCGTACCGATATGTATATTTCCTACGGGAAACTTATGATGACGTGTGAGGGACGGGACGTAATAATAATTCTGTCAAACGTTACATCGAGAATTATTTACACGAGTTTGGTGACATAGTGACCAAAAAATTTGAACGTTAGACAGAGGATAACGTTAGATCGAAAAACATTAGATTGAAACATTTTAATGTTATTTTCCCCTATTTTTTGCCGGAACTGGAGAAAAAGAATGTTAGATCGATGAACGTTAGATCAAAGTTTTATTGTTTATTTCAAAATTGTTATAAATCCAAAATTATAATGGATTTGCAGGAAAGCTGTAGATTTAGGTGGATGAAAACTGCATATCTCTTACAGAATTTCTGGAAGAATTCATTTAGTAGTCATAAATAACATATATACAGTATTAAAAAAAATAAAAAAAATTACAATACTGAAAAATTGGAATATTTAATTTTCCAATTTCTCAGTATTATTTAAGGAATTCAGAAACAGTTGTTTGATTGATGCTATTATTTTATTTTTTTAAGTATTCAACTATATAGTTGCTAATGCAATATAATAAATATCGTATTTTGCAACAATGTACTTTATTTTTCTAAATTATAAATATTTTTGATAAAAATAGTTTCTCTGAGAATAGACTACAGTAGAACCCCATTTATATGTTTCTCACTTCTATGTTTTTCACAGTTGTACGTTGTGTTTCGTACACTTTTTCAATTTTGCATATAAAATCATCCCACTTGTACATTTTCTATTTATACGTTTTTGCATTTGTACATATTATTTTTATTCCCCCAGAGTTATTTTGTCACACTTATACATAAAATCCAAGAAATATTTGTGAAACTTTTTCAACAAAGGAACAATTTGTTATACTGTACATTACATTAGAAACGACACAATTAGAACACATCTTACAAAATAGAAAGTAGAACGAATACAAAAGTAAAACCAAAACTTATCCCACGAGTCTTTCTACTGACTCTGCCTTTCATGTTTGGACTCATCCACTTCAGAAGTTTTAGTTTTGGTTTTACTTTTGTAATTCATTCTACAGTACAGGTATTTTTCATAGACAAATACTGTAGTAAGTTACAGTTTGGACATTATAGTGAGTGAAAGTAGGAGTGTTTTTGCAAGGGGTGAACAATACAGTACAGTAGCGTACTGTATTGTTCATCCCTTGCAAAGTTAAAATAAAAAATTTCATTTTAACGTTAATCTCACTTGTACATAATTTTTATCAACCTCCTTCAAAAACATATAAACGGGGTTCTATTATAACATATCATTAGATATATTTGATTTTTTTGTCCAATTATATGAAAATGAATTAATTTTAGTTGTTATAATTCTTGCAATAAGTGATTATTGCATTGCAGTTGATTTAATAAAATATTTGTATTTAAGCTGCAATGTTTAAAATATTAGAAGTTTTGAAAAATATTAAAATATTAACAATATAATCATATTCAAATGCACTTTGTAAATAATTGGTTAAAATTTTATAATATAATAAAGTTAACAAATGATTTTAATTATATATTTAATAAAAATTTTTCTAATAATTCATTTATTCTAATAATAAATAATAAATAATTTATTTTTTTATTATTTATTGTAATATTTTAATCAAAATAGGATTATTTGGGAGGAATCATTTTATTTGTAGCAACGATAGCTTCAATAACTGCAGCTATAACTAATCATGTTTCTCCAGCATTTGTGGGTATGGCAATGACTTATACTCTTTTGGTTAGTAAATAATGTAATTATATTATATAAATTAATAAAATAAAATTAAAAGTTATAAAAATATGTTAAGATGTACTTGTTTCATTTTTAGGTTCCAATTTATTTAAATTGGGTTGTCCGAAATTTAGCTAGTGTCGAAATGTATATGAATTCAGTTGAACGTGTCAAAGAATATTCTGAATTGCAGATAGAAGATTATGGAAATGTTAACAATTTACACAAAGGTATTAAAATGTTATCATCACCCTGTTAGATTAGATTCTAGAAGGAAAATAATAGATCCTTTTTTCCTTCTAGAGACCATCATCAATTGTTTAAAATTGACGATGGTCTCTAGAAGGAATCAATTGTTTGTCTGTTGAGGTAACTGAATAGTTATATTTTATAACTATTCAGTTATCTCAATAGGCTCTTCAACCAAGCCAAAAATATTACTAGAATAAAAGTTTCCTTAAAATACCTGTTTGACTGTGTGGAATTGAGAAATTAAGTTTATATGTTTTATTATTAAAGTAAACAAAAAGATACTTTGAAAGTTAATTTTTAATTTAAAAAATTATTCAAACAGCATTATACAGTAATATGAAAGCTGACGTATAATGTTGTACTGCTAAAAAAAATTATTATTATAGGAATAAATAAATTTTATTCCTTCATTCAATAATTAGATTGAATATTACTCTATCATTCACACAAACAAATATACATCTAGAAGAAATATTTTATGTTGAATAAGTTAGTCATTTGATATAAAATGAACAGAGGTGGAAATCATGTATCTTTCATCAGAGATAATTTTTTCTCATGTTGCTATTAACCCAGTATGTCATTTATTACAGAACTTTTTCTTAATCATGAACAACCTATATATTTTTTATGGTTCCTTTGAAACTGATCCTTTAATCCTTTAATTCTTTATTGATGACTAAAAACTGATCCTTTAATTCTTTATTAGTTTGTGGACTTCTGCATAACTTTCATTGTACATATGAGGTTGAAACACCTGGTTAAAATTACTGTTAAAAATGATATTTAAACAGATATGAATCAAATTATATGAGTAAATATCATTTGACTAATATATTGACTAAATATATTTTATGAATTTTTGATCATTAAACTAATTGAGATAAAGTTGTTTAAATAATAAATTGTATCATCCAAAATTTTTATATTTCTTTTAAAAGCATTTAAAATATAATTTATTATTTTAAATAATCTTAAAATTGTATTGGTAAATAGAAAAAGATTTTAAATATTTAAATTCATTTTACTATGTTATTGTAATAAATACATTGTTAAACAAAAATCTATAATTCAAGTTTTTATTTTTATTAACCTACAACTAATCCCAAACCAAGTGGTATTATGGTTACAATACATGGTATTAATATAAGAAATTTTGAGTTTCTTACTGATTTACTGATTTCTATTACTTGCTAGTTAATATTTTATTATAAATTCTATGAAAAAGTTTAGCTTCAAAAGTTATTTCTAAACTATAATAATTTTTTTTGGATATATACTGATATTTTGATTAAAAACTATTTTAAAAACTATATTTTGATTAAAATTGATGATAATAAAAAACATATTTTGGTTAAAAATTATTTTTAATCAAAATATATGTTCTATTATCATCAATTTTAAACATTTAAATTTATTGGAAATTACAAATAATAAAAACAAAATAATGAAGAATCATATAGAAATAAGGAAATTATAAATATTTTATTTATATTAATTTACTTTATATAGTTTTTTTCAAACTTTTATATTTCTTAGTATCCTAATTATAGATTTTATTATTTATATATTGAATTTACTAAAAAATGAATATATTTTTTAATTAGAAGAACTTATAGAATGGTTAAAAGATTGGCCTAATAAGGGCCAGATAATATTTGAAAATGTAACATTGAAATATGATGAAAGATTAGATCCAGTGTTAAGAAATATAACTCTAACCTTCTCATCAGGAGAAAAGGTAAAAGTATAATAATAATAAATATAAAATTATCATCATAATTTCTTTATTTTATTGGCCTAGTTCAAAATAAATTAATTTTTATCTATAATTTTGCATTAATATTTCATTAGAAATGCATTTCTAAAGAAATTCTCTAAGCAATTTATTTGATTTATCAATCAAATTTTTCATTTATCAGTTATTATTTGTGTTTAGATATGCTTTTATTTATAGGTAGGAATATGTGGTCGTACAGGAAGTGGTAAATCATCATTAGTTATGGCTATATTCCGGATGTTGATAATAGCTGATGGTAATATTTATATTGATGGTGTAGATATTACACAAATACCATTAGATATCTTAAGATCAAGACTGTCAATTATTCCTCAAGATATAGTTCTCTTTTCTGGTTCAGTTAGGTAAGAATTAACTACTATGTATACAATTCAACTATTTTTAGTTATATTAAAGAAATTAATATTCTGAAAAAATTTATAAAAAACTTTTATCTTTTATTCTATATTGATATATATTATAATTAGATTAACTGATTTTAAGATCTAATTATTAGGGAAAAATACTTTTTTAATATTTCAAGAATCAAATCTTTTATTGCTGAAGATTTTCTAAATCTGAGAGAAAAATTATCATGTATATGATAAATGCATCAAACAAATATAAACTCTTGATAATCTGCCTCAGTTATTTTTAAATATGTAGTTTATATATATGAGTTTGAGCAGGAAAGATGTGACTTTTTCCAACTCGAAAGAGTACTAAGATGTCAAAGTGTGTATAAGCATATTTTAATATACTCTAGAGTGGGTTTATAACTTGTGCACAATAGACCTATATTGGTCGCAGTGCTTGGGCTGTATAGGGTTTATAACTTTAAACTACATCCTTGTGAGAGTTTATAATCATTATATGGCAATGTTATCAGAGAAAAATTATTGTGCTAGTTTAGAAAAGTTGACTCTAATTTTTTGTCTTCTTTTCCCACTTGAGTGGTAAGGCTTCATAGCTTTAATGTTTAGAAAGAACTATAAGACTATGCATTAATTTATTTAATTGTATTAGAAAAATAAAGATAAAAAAGAGTTAGTATTACTAGAATTGAATAATTTAACCATTATGAAAAGTTCATTCCCACTGACTAAAGAGAAGAGAGGATGGAAATATCAATTTTACATTCAATTTAGAAAAAAAAACTACGGAATATAGGATGGAAGATGATGATGATAAATGAATACACAAGTGGAGAGAATATTGCATCAAAGGAAGCAAAGATGCATTAGTGAAATAATATGGAAATAAATATTAACATTAAAAATGAAGTTTGATTTTGAGCTAAACTCTTACTTTAATATACACTTTATTGCAAAATATTGATTCAATTTGCTGTGAGCAGTGTGTCTTAAATTCTCTCAGTTGCTCATACTGCTGATAGATATGTTGTAGAGACATTTTCATAGACTACTTAATGAAACAGCAAAACTAATCAGATATATATGTTGCTCTATGTCACCTCTTATACAGGGTGAACCAAAATGAACGCAACAGCAGCGAAAAAGTTAAAGTCCGGTCTAAGTTAAAAATCGTATTTATATCGATTGGTATAAAATAAGAATTCAGAAAAAATATCGAACGTTGTTATTTACACGGAATGAATACTCCAAACAAGAAAAAGTGTAGAAAATCGAAAAATAAAAAAAAAGTTAGAAAC
>WUQG02074384.1:0-61448 GCA_011317285.2 Androctonus mauritanicus | reverse complement strand
AAAAAAAAGAGAGAAATGGAAAGAAGAAGACAAAAAGAAAATATATATAAACTTTTGAATTCTAGACTTGTTTAAATGCTATTATAATTTTACGCTCATGTATCCCGAATATGTTTGTTTTAAAATAACCGATCAATGAGTATGTTTCCGATATGAATTTTCTTGCTTGAATAATTCAGGTGTTGTTGCATATTGTATTGCTTATTTACCGATATCATAGTAAGGTTTTCCTCTCGAGAATTTAAAAATTCTTCAGAAAGATCGTCGAAACTCGCCTGAATAAATGATAGAACGTCTCTAGTCTATCCCTTCCTGATCAAAGTTGACAGCTTGAAGCTAGTTTCATTCGCGTCTAATTTAATTATATGATTCCCCTTGTGATGACACAATACATTTTAGAGATTACTATAGTACTTCTGTAAGAATATTTTGTTTTACAAACATAAATCATTTTTGACACTAGCTTTCTGAATGTTATGAATAAATAAATAAATAAATATTATAAAAAAGTAAAATAAATTTTATTTTTCCTTTAAACGTATTCGCCTTAAGTTTACCTTATTTTCAACCATCGAATTGCGATATTAAATGGTAAAAATAAATAATAGCTCATAGCAGTTTATTTTCTATAAAAAAAACTATGAAAATATTATAAGATACAAATATAATTCGCCGAATAAGTAAAGTTTTACTAGACAAGACACCTGGCGCTGATGATATTTAAAAGATATGCTGAAGAGAAAAACAGAGTCTGTGAGGTAAATTTGTAGCCAGTAGACGAATTTATCCAGCAAATAATAATAAATGCAATATAAAAGTCATAAAATTAGAAATAAGAGATAAAAAAATCACTTAAAGTTATCCAGAAACTTTTAATGTTCTATTACAACTGCCTATAAACAAGAAAGACTGATTTAAGGGAGCTATTCACTCTTATCCTCCCCAGCAATCGGAATTGTTCACTTTCTCCTTCAGACATTATGTGACAAGAGAAAAGACAAAGGGTCATGGGTCGACTGCTGAAATACCAAAGATTACGACCTGTCCACCTCTTGTGCTCTATCCGATAAATAACAAGTGCTAAGTCAACGGACGTGTAGGTTAAGAACGAGTGTGAGTCTTTTTTTGTTGGATGTGTTGTCGAACTTATTGTTAGTGATGGCAGAGTCACATCGTAGCTTGTCTTTTCATCGATTCCAGATGTGTATAGATTCTTTCTAGATGTCACGATCTGACTTCCTAAATTGTTGATGCCCCATTCAACTTTGGCAGTTCATACATCTTCTTTTATAGCTGAAAACTGTAGAATTTAAGTGGACGTATCCAAGGGCAATATTTATCGTGTCACATAGATTTATATACGAAATATTAAACGAGAAAGATTATATTGATAGATAAATAATATATATATATATATATAACTGGAGGAAAAAAAAAAGACACTGTTTCTAATGGACAAGAAAGATTCGGTTCACTTAAAAGAAACGATTCACTTTCCAAGAAAAACTAGTAAAAATTTCAGTCGATAATGTTATTCAATATTCTATTTTATGTGCTTTTGAAATATGCAAGAATCCGTTGAATGTCGATGCAAATATCTGGAGAGCGAAGTTGAAAGTAGGATCAGCAAACATGTTATCATCATTTGTGCACTTTTTTTCTCTTATTGAATTGATGCATTTTTATCATTGATCATATCATGCATGTTCATTATATATTTATTCGATAGTCGGGATTCTAAAGGGAGAAACTTTTATTCTTTAGAGATATTGACAGAATGCTTACAACATTGTTTAATATTTTCGTTTTACTGAGATATATCGGCTGATGTCAACCGCTTCAAATTTATAGAAAAATTGAAAAATATACATACAGTCGTAATAATTTTTTTGTTTATTATTTCCTTCTGGAGATTTAAAATAAAAAAAAATTAATATAAAATAAATTTTAAAAATATGTGCTGCATTTATTAAAATATAAACTACATAAATAACTATAAAAATGTTTTCTTATTATTAGACTTTATGACGTTCGTCTCAGACTTCAGAGAGGAATTTATAAGCAATAAAACAGTTTTTTGTTTAATTAAAAATACTTTCTAGGTCCTATATAATAACGATGTACTCATTAATAATAATTCAACATATTGTACAATTTTAATCATCGGTTAAATGCATATATACAAAAATCATTATCCTACAAATGCGCAATATTGAATGGTAACATTCACATAAATGTAATATAGCTTATCTCATCATATGACAGATTATGCTGTATTATCTCAGAGATAAATCCTATTAATATAAGCTGATTCTGCTTATTCGCGATTTATATACTGTATAACACTTTATCTAAATTGTTAGCGATATATTCCTGAAAGATTTATCAAAGATTGTATTCGCGATACAATTTTATCAAAATATAATAAACAAATCGATCTATATAAATGAGAAAATATTATTTATAAACACTTAAATCATACAAACACTAATACTGAAAAGATTTTGTAAATTTTTTTTCTACGATGGGAGATGAAAAAATTCATTTTTTGATCATTAATAATCTTATATTTTTATACAATAGTAATTAAAAGTCATGTAGATACAGTAACGTAAACTTAAAGTAATTAAAATGTGATTAAAATAAAAGCCATCTTTCATTCGTGTTATCAGAAGTGAAGAAAGTAAATGAAAAAAAAAGCGACTAAACAAACCAGTAAAAGAATTAAGCAAGTACTTAAGACTGATAAGAATAACAAAAACTAGTAGAGAAAGTGACAGATGGTACAAAGTTTCCTTCCATCTTTAGCCGTAGCGGAAACATTTAATTCATGTGAAGTCCCAGTGCAGGTCATGTACAACGTAGCAAGGGATTTACTGTCGGCTTTTCCTACCAAAATACCTTCCCAAAGGAATTAGTGGGAATCCCGAGCGTTACCCCCAGAGATCCTCCTTCATAGTCCCACTAACAGTAACCCGAGTTTGAAATAACTCTCTTTTATGTTCAGCTTTGTGTAGGGTAAAAGTACTTGAAAAAGAAGCACTGAACGTTAATACAGTCGATATTCAATTGTGTAAAACGAGTGCCACACTTTCACTCTATATTCCCTAATAATACCAAAAGATCGCTTCTTTCAAACTCCTGTAAACTTATTCATAAAAAAGAAATCTAAAAAATCCTTCAAAAATTATTTTTTCGAGAATAAAAATTTTATAAACACTTAAAATGCACTTAAATCATTCGTTTCTGTTACAAACATATATATATTTTTTAAAAAAAGTACAACAGTTTAAGAAAAGAGAGTCGTTTAATCGAAATAACATTTGGGGTGAATAATTTGAGGAAACTTTCGAGTTAGGGACAATTTTTCGTTAAGTATTGGCAGTCTTTATCAAGAAGTTGTCCGGATAGAAGACAGAGATGCAGCTAAGTTGCAATAATCAATGAAGAAAACTAGGTCTAATCTTAAACGATGCGATCAATAGCACAGCAGCTCGGCTAATGTGTTCCTTGTTTCTCAGAAGACTGTCTAAATTCTTTTTCTTTACTTTGAGAATACCGTCTGGAAGATACAGATAATTAATGACCAGTTTCGACCACTACACAGAATCTATCTCAATATTAGTTGCTTTGGGAACTAGCTATTTTTCCTTAGTAAGTACTACAAAATGCTTCGAGTAAAAACAGTTTTCTTAAATTTTCTTCACCTTTATAAAATTCGACAAAGAAAAATATTAAAAAAAGTAAATTAAAAAAAATATATATATATGTGTATATAATCAAATAATAAAAATTTCTATTCGATAACAACATTCGAAAAACTGCCACGAAGTGTCACATTTTTTTGACAGTTTTATATTAAGTCATAATCTACTTTGATTTGCTACACAGACTAAAAATAAATTAATTATTTATAAAAGAAAGAAAATGACTTCATTTTAATTTCGGAATTGGCTATAAATTTTCAGTTCGTCCGAACGGAGCGAGAAATATTGAATTATTTTAAGACAATTAGCAATGAGATATATTAGGACAATAGGATAACCGAAAGAGTGTCCAGAAAAAAAGCAGAAAATCCTCAAAAGAAATAAAGATAGTTGGCAAACTGCCTAAAATGGGTCGCTGGATGCTTGAACCCAGCTACAGGTTGTCACAGTCTTGCGAAAATAGTACAACAAGTTAAATAGAAATGCAAATAGAGAAATATTTAACTATTAAATTAACTTAATTTAATTTTGATTTCGGTCCTTCAAAACGTCGGAAATGAAGAATTCCTACTGTTTAAAATGGGCAAAAATCTATTAAATTATAATCAAGGTGGAGAAGTTCAGAAACGATGCGTAAAATTTATTAAAATAATAGAGTGTAGAGTTATTTATTCTAGGCATAAAATATAATCGATGAAATTTGCAATTAAAACTACAATTGTGCGAAGTTACATGATATATATTCCGAGAATTAAGTCTTTCCTGATAAAAGAGGTTTATAGCATTACTATGAATGACATAATCTACCTGGATCTTAAGGAAAATCGATATTTCGCATTCTCCTTCTTAGATTTATTTACATATCTAAGCGCTATTATTGAAATATTGAAGAATGTACGAAACCCTTTTCTAACTCATTAAAAACAAAGAAAAATCTGTTATTTATGCGAACGGTTAATATCGTCATTCCAGACACTCTAAGCTCTTGGAAAATTCTATTTTTCGCTCTAATTAAATTAATTTAATTAGCTTTCGCAAAAATAAAAATTGATCTGGATATGTTTAAAAAACTTCTAACGATTCTCCGACACGTATTTTTTGATAGTAATTATTTTGTGACAAGAATCATCATCACACGACTCCTATACCTTTTTTTTTTTTTTTTTTTTACGTTTTCAGATAAAACTATGATGAATTTTAGATATCAATTAAAATAGACCTTCCTATCTTAGAACGAGTGTTTTTTAATAGAATATAATATCTGTTCGAAGTGAGAGGTGAAAGGGCGTATCCCTCTATCATGTATAACTATCTAGGGAGGTGTTACTTTGATAGCACCACACCCGACACTTATCACGTGATCGCAGCGCGGGAAAAGGGTTAAATTTTTTAGTTGCATTAGGTGATTATAGTTTTTATTGTCTCTTTATTCCCGCAAAAATAAAATTAGCGCATTTTTGAATGCCTTTTCCTTTTTTTAAATTTGGATGCCATCCAAAATGGTAGCCTAACTCTCAACGCCTTACGTTTAATGAACCGTAGAAGATAACGCAAATTATTGTTAGATTTATTCGAAACCAATAGAATTTTTATTAATTATTTTAAAAGAAAAATAAAAGAACAATATATTATTAAATAAGCTAATCAAAACTATTTACAACTTTCTCTCTCTTTCTCTAGGCGAAGAAAAAGAATTAATTATAGAATATTGACGCAAGAAAATTATTTAAATTACGAAAATAGCTTTCATGCATAACAAACTACGAATAATAATTAACCAAATTTAGACTGATTATTGTTATTTTCATATATATTTTTTTTATATATAGTAATTTAAACAGTTAATAGAATTTAATTTTGGTAATTGTTAAGGATTAATTAATTATTTCGTAAGATAATTAATTTAATGAATGGGTTAAGTAGTATTACTATCGATACGAATTTCCTTTTTTCTTTTTTTTCCCCTTTTTAATTTCTGAAACTTTAGTAATATTTTTCTACTGATATACGACCGAGAGCAGTTTACAGCTAGACATATCAATAAAAACCATTAACGAGAGTATATTAAATATACACTTTTAATCAAAAAAGATTAAAAGTAGGAAATCAAAACATTTTCATAATTCATGTATGGTTGTTTGTGTCAAAATTTCCGCCAAAGAATATTTCTACGAGATGGCTGACCACCGAATGGGGAAAGCTTGGTAATCACATCACTTGTTACCGAAGAAGAATCGCCTAGAATGAAGTATGTACTTCTACCGTTAACATTGATATATTCTTATTACAGTAACGTTTTCTAATTTCGCCGTATGCCGTTAAATCATTGCTTCGCGTTATCGCTTTTTCTCACCGCACGCACCCCAAAGTTGACGTCCTTTGCCATGTCTGTGATTTACCGGCCATTACATAAAAATCTACCCTCAAACTCTTCCTTTTTTGTTTGCCGAGTGCTTCTCGATGTTTTAAATTTACCGTTATTCCAGTAAACAAGCTCATATAAAGCCCGGAGAAAGAACATTGTCGTTTATCTGTTTGACATGTGGAGCTGACTTTTTGATGCTACCTTACCTTATATTATTCGTGTTATACGACAGGTAGGTGCTATCTTCACGCTTTACCCCAGGCTAGAGTTGAGCACCTCGCGTGCTGTTATCTGTGAAGTTATCCAGAACGTTAATCGAAGTTATATGTTTTCAAAAAATTTTCTTACGTAAGAAAGAAATTTTTCTTCTTTCGTAATTTCTACGTATAATAAAACTCGGTATATTCGCCTTTAAATATATATATATATATATAAGAATGCTTGCAATCTGTAAAATAATTAAAATTTAATGCCGAAACAAAATTTCATAAACAAACTGGCAGCTAAGGAAAACACCACCTCTTCATATGCGAAAGCATTGTGTTGCGATGTTGCAACATTATTCATATCAAGTCGCCAAATTATAAATAAATCCGAACTTTGACTGTTATTATTGAAATTTATGGCTCTGTGTTGTAAGTTGTTAAATATGCGTAACTAATTAATATAATAATATGAAATAAATCCCCGTTATCGAATAACTTGTTATAATCGTCATGTTTGTTCTAAAAGTTGCAAATATTTAAATAGAAAATGGCATACAAAAATCGGAAAGTAGAAAAAAAAAATCAAAATAAAAATGCAATTAAATTTCTTTAATTTCTCATCTATCAAAATTTAAAAAAAAAAAATAATAATAATAATAAAGATGTAGAGAATGGATTTAATGTATACTAGAGTAATTTGAGTATAAAGGAATAAGTGTACAAGAAAGATGAATGTGAGCTAGCAGCTGTTTCGGAGATTCTCTAGAAAAGCGGTATCAAGTATTGTCAGAATAAGATGGATCATATGCAGTTGAAATCACTTTGGAGACAAATTTAATTCCTAAATTAACCACTCGGAGGAGCTTACGAAAGAGAAATGTCGACAGATTGTCTGCTATTTGTTGTTATAGATAGGTTGGCTTAGTTTCTGGATAGTTAGAATTTAAAGCTCAGAAAATCATTAGATATATCGAGATGATTTAATAACTAACTGCATATTGGCTTGATGAGTACTTTTATCACAAGTTACGCTATGAAAATATATCAGAAATATTAATATTTTTCTGCTCGAATACTTACTTATTAGCGAAAATTGTATTCATGAAAATGAATAATGACGGATATTAATAAGAATTAAAGACTATTATATAAACAGAATAATATTTTTTATTTCATAAATTAACAGAAGAATTTTTATTAATGCTGTCAAATTTTTTTTTTTTTATGATTTTGAGATTATAAATTTTTATTAAAATATATTTTAATCTACTTACGGACTTTTCAAAAATAGATTTTTTTTTTTTAATATGATGTTTCATAAAAGTTAATTTTACTTTTTTTTTTATAAATTCAAATATTTTATAATTTGTTAACAAAGACCAGATCTGTTATTTTTTACTTATAATTTTTTTTTTCCTTTTAATCAAATTTACACCAATTCAGAAATCATATTAAGAAAAAAAAAAAGTAATAAAATTGTTAAAAGAACGATATTTTTAATTTTCTCGATTAACCACAAGCTAGATATTAAATTTATAATGTATAATGTAAAAGTCAAACAGAAAGAACATGGAAATTTTGTTAAATTAAATATATAGATATATATATATAAAGAGAGAGAGAGAGAATACAAGAAGAAAAAAACAAAATTTAAAATAGCAGAAGAAGGAAAACTAATTGACTACGGTCAATAGTTAATAACTTTTTTTTTTTACAGTTACTATGAAAATAATTGTAAAGATATAAATAAATTTATATTTATAGCTCATAGCGTTGAAAACAGAATATTTTTCCTTGCCTGCAATGATTAAAACTATTCGAAGTATCGTTACATTAAAATGTATTGATTCTTGAAAGAAAAGTAAAGAATACAGGGAGCAGAAGGAAAAGAGATTCTAATTGCAATTTTTATGGGTAGTCTTGAAAACTTTCTTTCCAGTTTTATGTCTATAGACGAAAGATGATGGTAATTTGTGCGATTTGATCACACTTTATTTGGTTTTTACGGATAAGATAACAAAATTGTCAGTCAAATTAATACTTCTCATTAAGGACGATAGATTACTTTTATCACAATAGCCTCAAAAATAAGGAGAAACAAACGAGGGAAGAAAAAAAAAAGTTTACTTATCGATTGACAAAATTCATTCATTCTAAATATAAACTTGCATACGTATTTGTTGGAGAGTTAAAAATCTATTCTGTTGTATATTATATGCGCTGTGTATATATAATACGGAAAGAATTCGGAAGGAAAAACAGTAAATGAAGACATTCAAAACAACATTCAGTAAAAAATTCGGAAAATAAATTTAAATAATGGAAAGTGAAAGCAACAATATTCTTAACTATATCCTTTCACGTCAGTTCTAATTTCATGCTCAATTCAATAAGACCGAACGAAGATGAAGACAGAAGTACAAACACGGAATTAAATAGATTGGATTTTAAATTGATTTTATGAATGCATAAGAAACATTGTAAGAGAATGATCGACCGTTAAATAATGATATTTCAAAGCTTCCAAAGACAAACACTTGACGACGATTCTAGAAATACGTAATTATATGTGACGGTGGAAATATTAAACTTTTTCTTTCAGAAGTCAACGAAGAGTAAAAGGAAAAATATTTCTCCGAGATAAAAGAAAAGATGAAGCTCAAGTAAGGGAGGAAAAAAAAAAAAAAGTAGAAAATACCCACGGACGTTTTTAATTTCGGGGTTCCTCTCTCTCGCTAACGAACGAAGCGTACCGACAAAGCTGTCAGTCAGTGCAAGGTGCTTATTAAAGTCTGTCGGAGGATGGGGAGAAGTTCCATCTGGCGAGAGAAAGACGTACTAATGACTGCACGGATCAATATCCAAGTGGACACATACTTAGGGCAAGGCATTTCTTTCCTAAGTCAGTAGACTTTGGGATTGAGGGGTGGGGATAGGACACTAAGTAGAAATTTCTCGACAAGCGTGTTATTAGAGACAATTGCTTCCTTTAATTACAACTTAGAAGTTGATGTGGATTTTTCCCATTCGTGTTCGTTAGAGTCGAGTCGTGCTGAGGGACAAAACGACTCTAAGAGATGAGGGTCAAGCTATGGCTGATTGAACAGGAAGGAAGTTGCGTTTTTTTTCTTATTTTAAGAAAGGAAAATTGCCATTTAACTGCGGTTAGTGGAACGATTTCTTTCTGGAAAGTTAATTACAAAATAAATAGAATCTGTATTTATCAAAAGTCAATTTTCGCTTTGATACATAAATTAATATTTCATAATTATATAAATAAGTGTTAAAAGTGAAATTTTTGCTTATTATTATCTATATGATATTTTTATCTTACGGAAAATAATATAAAAATCGTTTTATTGTTATTATTAAATAAAAATTTTATATAAATTACATATATATGAAAACAAAAACAATAACAGAATCATGTAAACAAGGAAGGAAATTAATTCGTTAATAATAAATTTAAAAATTCTTTAAAAATTATAAAATAAAATTTGATATTTTATAAAAAAAAAAAAGATTATACGGAAGCTAAATTTAATTATTCTTTTATAAGATTAAATTATTCAACATGAATTATTTTATTTTGCGAAGTGGCTTACAAAGCTTTCTTTTTTAAACTTATATCTGAATTGTCCTGTTTTTGTATTGTATAAGATAAGCAGCGCAGTTTATAACTGCATAGAAGTAGAGCCGTTATACTTTAAAATAAAAATTAAATTTGAAATTTTCCTAAAGAATCTTTTTTTTTTTTTTAACTAATTTTTACAATAATTTAATATAAATGCATTTATCAAAATATTTAGATAGATAAACAGATACAGTTTTATGTATAAACTACATACAAGATTAAATAATATAAATAAAGAGTATGTTGATAAGTGGTACGTATTCTTTGTTTGCATCACGTTTCTGAAATTTCGGACTTATTTGGCATATATTGTTAAAATTATTTTTTATTTTTTAATAGATATAATTCTTGGATAATAAAGTTTCTATAAACAGTTTTAGGCAGAGGAACAGAAGGATATTTTCCATCTCAGTTAAGTGATTAATGCACCTCATTCAGTTTCTAGCAGTATTAGATGCAAAAGTGATGCAGAAGAAAAGAATTGACGCCATTTTTATACCGATTCTCAAGAAAAGCAGAATCTTTTCGCTTTTTTTTTAACTCTGAAAAAAAATTATAACTATTAAAGCAATATTCACGAGCTTCATTTTTATCTACACATAATAATACAGAAAACAGCCTGTAGACGTGTCTATAAAACGTTTGCCAAGGATTTAGTTCAGGGATGAAGTAAATTCTTGGTCATATTTTATGGTGAAACAGAATAAGTTCACTTTGAAATAAATTCAAATGACAATAATCTTATAAACAATCGCAAACAAATGTAATTTTCCTTAATTCGTATACAGAGCCTATTATAACCTGAAAATCTTCGTATTTTGTTTTCTATTATTGCATTAACTGCAGAAATACTTTATTAAATCAATTTTCTACTTGTTTTTCCGTTATTAAAAGCGAAAATAAAGAAATATGGAAAAGTTAAGTATGTTCGTGATCGTTGGTGTTAAATTATCAAAGCATAATATTTCAATCGTTAAATCTTCGATATTATCATAACTGGACAATTCTTATGCCTTTTAAAAGCATTAAAGATCCGGCATGTCTTGTTGCCAGAAGGTAGATTGTTATCAACTTCCTGCCACGTGACACGATCTTTCTATGACGAATCAGGGTAGAAGAGGAAGGTGACAGAATGGATCGAAAACTGTCACGTGAAAAGGTTACGTAGTAATTCTCCTACCAATCCCGTCTTGGGATTTGTGGATGTGAGAAGTTGACGGCAGGTCGCTACATTTAGAACGTCTCTCTCTCTCTCTCTCTCTCTCTCTCTCTCTCTCTGCTACATTTTCCACAATGTCCTTTAAAATATTGACAGAAAAAGTCACTAATGATAAAAGAATGACAAGAAATATTATTGTTTTCACTGAAATAAAACAGAAGAGATTTAGAAAAGAGAGTTTACTTAGTCTCATTCAATTGTACATGTTTTGTTTCGAATATATATAAGTTATACTCAAGAGCACAGAGACTAAAATACATATTTAGACGTGTCTACCGAGTCTTTATCAAAATCCCTTTCAAAATATTGACAGAAAAAAAAAAACACACTAAGCAATAACACTCAACATTAAATAAAATAGAGTTTAGAAGGCAATAAACAGATTTTAGTTCTAAGTCTTTATATACAGTGCGAATTTTTTGTAATTAAAATTCATGTATGCGAATAATTAATTAAGCTAACCTTAATTGAATAATAATTATAATTTTTTTTTTTTTATAAGGTGTGCGAATAAAAATCGAACGGGCGAAAAAGAGTTTTAAAAAAAAATGTGTACAATTAATTTATAAGCAATTTAAATTTTAATGGCTTTCTCTGAAAGTTTGTTTTGTAAACGAACACTGCAGTATAATTTAATAATAGAAATTCATAAGACAAAAATAAAATTTCTTTTTTTAGGAACAGTTTTCTGAGAATATGGCGTGAGTCATTCTAACTATTGTCATGGAAACGCTACTTCGGACGGAAGAGGGGAGAAGATTGCGTCTAACAGCCGCCGCTAGAGGGAGTGGTTACTGAATGCAATCAACCGTTTCTTGCTATAAGTTTACTTAAATTCCGGTTAAGTTCCTCGTACGTTTATATATATATATATATATATATTTTTTTTAATTTTAAAAATATCTAGTTTGAGTTTTTGATTCGTAATTTATAATTTGTTATACGTTGTACATCACAAAAGAATATAGTTTATTTTATTACAGAAGAATGCATTTGCATATTGAGTGAACCGAGATACCAAGTAAGAGTCGTTCTCTGTTGGATGGGGCATCATCTCGGGTGAACCTAGAAGAAGTATCGGGATCATTGAAGAAGAAACACAATAGAGAATTCTTAAAGATTTTTCTTTTTTTTTTGGTTGGAAAAGTTCCTAAAACAAAAATCTACTAGTAAGGAAAATAGAAAATTTGACTTATGGCAGAGAATAAATAGAGGATTATCCCTTAGGAGAATATGTCACGTAAGATAGGTGACAGGTCTTGACGTTTGTTCGTAAATGGCTTTCTTTTTTCCATATCCCAATAAAAATATTCTTTTTGTATTCATAACCTAGGTAGCTGATCAATCCAGCCTCCGGGTGAAGAGCTTCTGACAATAGTTGCTTGCCACTTTCGATAAACCTCATGACAAAGAGATTACATTTGTATGGATGATCAAAGAAATGTGAGAGATGATTTTCTTAATATTAGCTTTTATCCTGAACGAAATCTCATTTTTTTTTTTTTATTTTACCAGTATCAACTATTGTGATTTGTTCTAAATTATGTAATCTAATTTCCTGGTTTTTTTTTTTTAATAAAAAGGAAATTAAAATTAAATTTAGAAAATTAATTGATGAACTAAATTTTAAAAGCAATCTTCTTTTCCACCTTTTCTTTCTAAAGAAAAGGTGGAAAAGAAGAAATATATTTATCACTCTTTCACGTGTTCGATAACGTCCTATACGGAGAACGTATATAATTTTTTCGGAATTGATGCTAAAATATTTGTGTTTACGATAAATAAAACAGAAAAACTGTATAGTTAAAATAATAATTTAATACCTAGCATATCATTTCTTCGATAAAATTCATTATATAGATAATACTAAACGAATGAAAGAGTAAAATAAAAGAGAAATAGCATTATGTTAGACAACTCGAAAGTAAGTTTCGGCCTATTTTATATATAAAAACATCGATCTGATCGATTTTGAAGAGTTTTACGGTTAAAACGACCACTCTTTCTGTGCAGCACATTCGTTAATGGCCAAGTTTCTTGGAACTTTAGATTTGATCTCGTTAAGTTTTGTTGGTAGTTGGTGAACAATGGTTCAACAACATGAAATTTCTATTTTTTATTTCATTTATCAAAGATAATAAATGACAGAAGGATCTTGTTATGGATATTTAAGATGGATATAGTTATAATTTATAAATCCCCATTAAAAATGAAAGTTGAATATAACAAGAAATTTTCTCTTAAAACATAATTAAAATAAACAACTTGACCGTAAGAGAATATCTTAATGACAGCGTAAATCGTTTCGAGTCCAGAAAGTTTCAATGCAGATAGTAAAAAGCAAAAATGAAAAATAATTTCTAACCAAATAATAATAATAAAAAAAAAGCAGATAAGCATACGGTGAACTAGAAAATATGAACTACTAAAAACTCAACTATTAACAGTATAATTTCTGAATATATTATATTAAAATATCGTTTTTAAAATTGATTATCAGTTAGATAAAACATGAAAAGTTTCTGAAGAGAGAGAGAGAGAGAGAATAAATTTGATTTTGATTAATTTTTACTAACTTTAAAGAAGAGGTGTTATAAAAAAAAAAAAATTAATTAAATTTGAAATTAAAGAAAATCTTTAATTACTTTCGTATGTAATTATATTTACTACTGATAATCTAGAGAAATAATCTGATAATCTCTTCATTTCGGGGGAAAAAAAATTGCATTTTTAATTTAAAAAAAAAAAATATTCATTCTTGTACACGAACTAATTCTTTTGTCGATCTATTATTTCAAAATTTAAAACGCTAATTAGATATTAGTAAATAAATATAATAATATTTTAATATATTTTCTTCTTGGAGAAAGATATACAATGTGTTGTAATTAATTTATTAATTAAATCTGACATAGCAATTTCGGATAAATTCTTTCTTTCTTTTTTTTCTCTAATAATTTGTTTTAATACTTTTTAAAAACGTCTTATTTAAAAAAACATTTAATTTAAATTTTATAAATAATTATTTAATAGATATTTATAAAATAATCGGAAACTGTTCGGTTTTTTCTAGTGAGAAAAAAAATGTTTTGTTGTTTATAGATTTTCCTCCATCCATAACTTCCTAAGGCTATTTTGTGAAGTGCTTTGATATTTCCCTAAGGTCACGGAAAAAAAAAATGAAAAAAATAGTCGAAAAAATTCGATCAAGCCACAGCACGCTGATGAAGTTTCTTTATCCAGAATCAACGAAAAGTGTTATTTTAACATTACGGGGAAACGGATCTTTCCTCTCTCTCTCTCTCTCTCTCTATCTTCCTCACGGCGGTAAACATTCTTCCGGGTTACTTTGGTTTTTGTAAAGAAAACAGTCTTTCCTTGTTGACAGTAATCAAGGAAAGTGGCTCAAGAACGTCAGCTGTGTCTCGTTCTAGCACAACAGTTTCTGTAAGATGCATTTAAAACGATAAATAGTGCACTTAGCTGGGTGATTTAGATTAAGGGAGTTTGCATTTGATATTATTGTTAGATTGACTAGAATTAAGGAGATCTCTCAAAAGATTAACTTTTTGAAAACACTCTTGGAAATTTTCTATTCTAAGAATTAGGAAGAAAAATCAGATAATTAAACTCCTCAATGAATCCGTAAAAGAAATTCTTAATGAGAATGTGAAAATCAAGTGATCAATGTATAATCGATATAATTTTTTTTTTTTTTTTTTTTGCGTTGTGATGGTGTTAAGAAACAAAAAGAAATAATTTTTTAAAAATGGCTACATTGAGTTCTCCCCCATAAAAATAATCACCTGTCAAAATTAAAATAGTAATTTTATAAAACTTTGTAAGAATTTATATTAAGTTATTATTTATTTTAAAATGTTGGTTGTATAATATTGAATACACTGAACAAGCAATTTTTTCGATATGTTTCAGATATTTTTATATAAAAAAAATATTATTCTAGTCGAATATTAATTCGACTAGAAGAATTTTATTCAGTCATCAAGAATTGTGTAGAACTTATCTACAATTCTAATATATTTAGAAGATTTTAGATCAAATTTTAAAATAATTATAAAAAAATTTTTATAAAATGGATTAAACAAAATTTACCGAAAACAAATCTTTATTCAAATTTAAAAATTCGATAAATATGAAATAATTATGCAAAAATGAGAAGAAACACATATATAAAAAGTATGGATTACTGAAAAGATTCCATTTTTAAGTAATACAATTCGTATAAAATATAATATTTTGTTTATTTTAAAAAAAAAACTTTTTAAATATTAAAGTATTAAATTTAACTCAAAATAAATTATTAAAAGAAAAATAGAGATTTCAAAATTAATTAATTTTTGAGGAAATATCTGCAACAAAAAAATAATAATAAATATTTTTCATCTAATAAAATTTAATATTTTGCCATTCATTATTTTTAAAATATTTTTAAAGAATATATAAAAATTTAATTATTCGAGTTTTCCACCATATTTTAAATTATTAATGAAAAATCTAAATTTATCCTTGCAGTATGGAGAATATTCGAATTTAGGCGATATATTTATCCTTTACTTACATTCTTATGTACAGAGTGACTGTACAAGCTTTTAGACTGATCAAACAAATTTCCCATTTCTCTCCTGCAAGATGCTAGTATTAAGTTGAACATTTACTCTAAATTAATCACTTGGAAATCTTCTCATATTTCAATAACTTGCTTAATAAAATTTTCTTTCTTTTTTTTTTTGATGATGATAAATTTGTATTTTTAGAAAAATCCGATTTATGTATAGTTTTTAAATATTAAACATAAAAATAATAAGAAGAATTATTTTCATCGTAAGTTTAAAGATGTTGTTCAAATTCTTGTTCGCAGTTTTCAGATAACTTTCTTTCTGCGACTCTCTCAAAAAAAAAAAAAAAAAAATAGATACGTTATTCATTGAACATATTGTAAAAATATGCAATTTTCTAAAATTACAACATTTTTATTAAAATATATCAAGAGATAGCAGCACACAAATCGTATTTCTTTCAAGTGTACATGCACATAATAAATGCATACATAATTTCATCGTATTTGTGATGTTTATCCAGTGATGTGATTCGTCTTTTAAAGACCATTATTATGATCTTTGCTCATAATAAAAATTTCGAATAGCATAAAAGGATTAGGATAGATATAAAAATTCATTCTGTCATCCGCCTCAGGCTATGTGAATAAGCACTCGAGATTCACTGCAGTACAGTATATGCAGTCAAACGAATGCTTTCTACAGTTTTCTAATAAATTCTCCCTAGGTATTCAATTGTCGTATATTTTGATCTAATTTATTTATTCTATCCTAAATTTCTCAAAAATCGCTCAACATATGCATTATTTATCTAATTGTTTTTATAAATAATGATAAAAATGCTTATTAAAATTATAAAAAAATAATAATTGTTCATTCGACAATAAAATGACATATTCAGTTCTGTTATAAATATTTTAAACCTTAATTAATTGTTGAAATGTTATGAATATTTAAACATAATAATAATAATAATAACTGTGAGTGAAATTAGCAAAATTAAATATTCAAAACTTAAATTCATTCTTTGTATGTAATATTCGAACTCTTAACAATAATAATAATTTTGATTAAAAAAAAATGAAAAAAAAAATCAGATTCAGCGTGATTTAAATAAAAAAAATTTTTATATATTTCTATCAGATTAAATAGAGAAAATAATTAGAATACTTCTCATCAGAAACGTTTAGAGAAGACAAATTCGGAATCAAAAGATTAAAGATTCTTAAACAATACAGTACTTAATATTAGATTAAAGTGGAAATAGTAATGTCACTGGGGATATCTGGATAAAATATCCCAAATGCGTAGTATTAATTGAGAAACAAAGTTTATAACAATTCGAAGTTTAATGGTCGAGCATTCAAAGATTGAATTGATATTCAAAGCACTTTGACAGTGCTTAGTAAACATTTCATCGCTTTTCAAACAGAATATCACATTTGAATACCGAAAAGAAAATTTTGTAATCTGTTTTTAAGAATTGTAAATTATTGATACTGCTCTCTTAATTATTTTTAAAATGTGAAACTCGTTAAAAACTTCCGTCTGTAAAAAATTTATTAGGAAAGCTACTTTATATATATATATATATATATATATATCAAAAGATTCAGCCTATACCTTTATTCCTTATGGAATTCTTTCTCATAAATAGTTCTAGAGACATGCATCATCTCAAACAAGAGTAAATAGAGAAGGCAAACACGGGCCAACTAATCACTTTGTCTGTCACTCTATATTTACTTGGAAACGCTCCCAAACGCTAAAAAGATCGATATTATTAAGTAAGAAATACGATGAAAGAACTTTATTGTTGAAAGATTCTTTCACTTGTAATTAATTGATTCTAGGATTCTTTCTTTACTTTATTGTATTCAAACGAAACTTTATAAACATAGGATTTAATGGACTCGTTAATATTGAAATAAGTTTCTCTGGAACCAATAGATTCTAACCAGATTTAGGCAATGTTTTTCCAAGTATGGCATTTGTTATTCTTTTCACGTTCTATGCAGATAATGAGTCACAAGAGAATAAACATTGTAAACGCAAACTTATTAATGGGTTATGATATGAAATTATTTGCTAGCAGGAATGGTATGTTTTGTTTCTCTGCTCAACATAAATAAAATTTGATAATTTATTGATGCGAAACAATTTTTCTAAAGACTATTAATGGAATTTTGTATTTCTATAGAATATTAATTAGAACTATTACTCGTAGCCGACATTATAATTAGATTCATATATTCTGCAATAAAAATAAAGATATATAGGTATTTAAATAGTTATTTTTATCATACACCAGATAAAATTTCGTGACGAAACTTGTATAACAAATATTATATCAACACTATCAGGCCATCCCGAAAGTAATGTAGTTTTTACATTGTACTTGTTTAAACGTGTCTCAGCTTGTCTAGACATGAATTTTTAAAGCTTTATAAATACTACTAAGCTGAAATGATCTTATTCTATGGAATATATAATTTATTAAATTAGCAACTGAATTATCTTTTATATCCTTTCAAAACGTGCTAGTAAAAACGACATCACTTTTGTGATGACCTGGTATATTCCATAGTATTCGGATATCATTATCGAGATATCTAACACCACGAGAGAAGCAATATTAAGTAATAATAAAATATAATTCGGAAAGCGTTAAAATAAATAATATTTTAATTAAATTAACCAAAATTTACACTTTGAAGACATCTGGAGAATTTGACTAGCCGCAAAGTTGCTCTGAAAGAATCAGGACAATACAACTAATAGCTTTAGTTCAACAAAGCGGAAAACGACGACTATTACAAACCAAATATGGTTAAAGTCTAGACATAATTGGTCGGCGTTTCGATTAATAGGATTAACTGTCGGAAGGTGGCAGTGTGGTAGAGAGATAATGTGCTTTAAGCTGATATCTGAAAACCCGAAGCACGAGATATCGTATCCTTTTGCTTTTGATTCATCCACCTGGATAGCGAAGATGATTTGTAGGAAACTTCAAGCAGGTGAGTTGCTAAGATAGTCAAATGGAATTTAGATATCTTTCACAAACAGAAGAGTATCAATGTTTATAGAAATGTCGGAAACTTCATTTCCTGAAATGGTGTTCCAAATGAAAGATTTATAGTAATTCTATTTCTTCGTGGTATGTTCTTTCAGAAGCCTAGATAAATCTATTTCTATTTTTTTTTTTTTTTCTTTTTTAGCTTGCTTTCCACCATGTAGCAGTTTATAACGGTTTCAAAAATTACTCGAGGGAAAAAAGAATAAAAAAATAAATCTCTGTAACATAGACTCATTATTAACCTTTCTGAATGAAACTGTATATAAATAACTAATTATTATTTCAAAATAATAAAATAGTCTGTCGAACAATATAATTTAATTTTTAAAATTTATTTTCGAATAAAATGATCAATACAATCTTAATTATAAAATGTTTTATTCCGAAATAATAATAAAATCAAGTCTGTTAATATAAACTGTATAGAATGTTATTTTATAAACTAATTAAACTTTAGATCAATGATTCTCAAAGTGGTCTATATCGATCCCTATGGGTTGACTCCAAACTGCAAGGGATCCATGTCAGCGAAAACAAAAATTGGGAGTGCATGAGATGTAATTGGGGTCCATGGGATCCATTCTTGTGGACCCCCATTTACATCTCATGCACCCCCAATTTTTGTTTTCGTTTTCACTTTGGGAATCTATGCTTTAGATCAATTGCGATAAATATTAAAGTAAATCTATGTTTATGCCATTATAACATTCTAGATCTTTGATTAACGAAACAAGTATTTACTAAAGAGAGAAAAAATTTAATTGTAAACTTTTATTTGGGAAACATTTCATCATAATTTAAAAACTTTTAACGATTAACGAGAGAACATTGTCACCTATGTTTTATGCGTTGTTCAAATCTTATACTACTTCTTAACATTGAATCATAATTCACTTCCGCGTTTAAATATATGATATAGGTTATCACCAGCCATATTTCGCATCAATTTATATGACTGTTTTCTTTAAGCTAGTGGGAACGTTTATATTAGTGCATTCGACTGTGTAAGTACCTTTCATGAATGATTTTTCTAGAGAAATTGCTTTTTTTATGCGTTGCATTCGTGCTTAATGGAGGCAAATAGCAGATTCACTCAATATGCGTGTCAATATTTTGACTGCTTTAAATTTAATAAACCTGCAAAAAAATTTCTGCATCAATATAGCACTTGTATCTCAAAACATAAAATTGTTTCTGTGATAAATATGCTATATTTACGGACAGTGTAATATCAATATATATATATATATATATGCATATAGCGTATCTACTAAACTGTATATTGGATTTTTGCATTATTTTTTTATATTCTAATCAATCGGAATAAAATAAATTTGATTCGCTATAAAAATTTTAAGCTTTATTGGTTTAAAACTCGTATTGCAAATCGATTCCAGTTTTAAATCTACTCGAACTCTGACAGCAAATAAAAACGTAACTTCAAATATATTTTCAAACTTAAAATCTACAAATCTAGACCAGATACTACTAAATTGAACCAGGCTGATAAATATCCTGTTTAATGCAGATGTTTAATGAAAAATCATTCCTTTGTCAACATATCGGTAGCATGATTAATACGAGACAAAAAGATGACAAGGAACCATATTTTACTTTCGTCAACGATAACAATTTTTAAGTTTCATAAAAATGTCTATGAACAATAAGCGATTTTCCTGTGAAATAAACATACAATTTTTCACCATGCAAATCTAAAAATTTGCAAGATATGTGTATATCCATATAAGTTTATCTCTTACTTATTCATAGCATTTTAAAGGAAAATGGATCGACTTGGGTTTACATCTTTTTACCCATGTATAAAGAACAAAATATAGCAAAATATTAGTAGAACAATAATTACTAGAGAAACAAGTATATTTTCCTTACTTACATTGCGCTTTTCTATGCGATTATGCAATAAAAATAAAATACTGGAGAAGAATGCCAAATAAGAAAAAATTTTTTTTTAAAATATACTGAATAAATTAACTTTATGCAAACGATATATTTCTATTATTTATTTTTAATATTTTTTGACAAAATAAATTTATTCTATAAATTTTACTCTTTTTTTGTAAAAATAGTAGATTTCTGTAAAATTCCCGGTGGGTAGGAGTTCAGCCAGCAAATATATCATGTAGGTATATTCCTCATTGGATTAAGTTACAAGAAACATTTTTCTACCCTTCTTATATACATGTTCTTTAGATATAATAAATTTCTGACTGTTCATTCAGGATTGTCTTTATACAATATCCAATCTTCCTTTCTGACATGCTATCCATAACTAATATATGAGGAGAAATTTTCTAAAATAAAACATCTGAGGGAGTTCGTGTAAGTTTGTTGATTATTTTACCGAGACTATATTTTATAGATATTTTTCAATGTTTACAATCAATATTTTCACTTGGAAAAATCATTATTTAACACTATTTTCGAATTATTTATTTATGCATATATAAAAATCGACTTTAAGTTTATGATATTTGTTCTATCTAAAATGTAAGTTTAAATAAAATATATCTCTAAAAATATAATAGTTTTAACATTTTTATTTTATATGGACTTTTTTTTTTGTTAAAAAAAAAAGAAATATATGGTAAAACCATCTTAAAATATTTAATACATTTTCTATAAAAATAATAGTTTTTGATTTTTTTTATACTTAAACAGAAGCATAAGAAAATTTGAAAAAATTTATATTAAAAATATTCTAGAATTATATAAAAAAAAAATCGATAACTTAAATTGAATTTTTTATTTATTTATTCGCAAGTTTATTTTTCATTTTTATTTTTGTAAATTCTATTCTATAAAATTAAATTTCAAGAAATTATACATATATATATGAATTTTTATTATTCATAAAACTTTTCGCATGATTTGATCAATTTTCAATGATTTAAAGCATTTTTTTAAAGTGCATTATGACGAAAAAAATATTTTAAAATATGGATATTTTATGCCTGAATAGTAACTAGCTTTTCAATAAAATATAATGGAAACATATTTCAATATTTAAACATAGAAGATATAAATGCAAATACAATATTTCGGATACAAAAAAAAAATAATAATAAAAAATAAACGATCAAAATATAAAAAGCAAGTTGGTTTAAAGAAAAATTACATTTTAAATTCACAGAATTAAATATTAAAAGTTTTTTTTTAAGTAATGTTAAATAAAAAATTGTAAAATTAATGTTAACAAATAAATTTCGGTATAAACTAGTGCATTCTCTGTTGTAACGTGGTTTAAATTTATAGATATTGGCATTAAGAACGGCTGAATTCTGAAATTGAAAATAGTAAGTGCAATATCTGAAGAACAAATACGTTAACTTGAGTTAGAACCATACCAAAAAGAAACAGTTTACACAGTTAAATCGTTCCCTTTTTCAAAAGCATGCTTTTGAAAATGTGTTGCACCCCAGAGACTAAAGATATGGTCTGCAGTTGCTGAGGTTTCTCAGAGATGAATCGATGATCGTCGACACGAAACTCACACTTAGTCCTGGCATTTGTCTTCTATCCTATCTGGAGAGTTTCTTGATATTGTAACATCGTTACATTACGTTATCACCTCCAGTGACAGTGTGAGAAATGAGGTTATTAGTTGAGCATTGGGGAAAGTGAGGTAAGTCAAGAAGTTACACCGTCTTACGATTGTTGTTATCTTCATCACAAATATTTATTTCTGCATTAGATCCGTTAACACCAAAACACAATATCTAAAATTGTAAAAGGAAAACCAAATAACCGCTTTTATTTTTAAATTATCCTGGATGAACTTTCAACGTTCCTAATACGTAAACATTGCTTGATGCAAATGATGTATTTAAAACTCTTGTCACGCGTTTAAAAGTTTCTTTTTTTTATTTTCTTATTAGTAAACATATTAAACTTTCATTTTGTTATTTTTAATCATTATTTATTTATATAAAAACGCTTTTAAAAGATTAAAAAAAAAACAAATAAAATTCCGTGTTCCATAAGAATAATATCAAACTGCCAAGTTGTACTTCGAAACGAAGAAGAATCAAAACTGTACATTATCTTAAATTAAATTTTTCAAAACATATTTCCTAGTTAGTTGAATTTAACGTTTACATATAAAAATGTTTTCCACGTTTCAACTGCTTACAAATAAACATTTTCGATATTTTATAAATTAGCTTGAAATTTAATATAAAAATTTAAAATTTTTTTTGTATATTTTAAAACAATTGAAAATCGAATTGTAATTTAATAAATAAATTAGTCACGAAGAAAAACAAACGAAAGTAGTAGTAAATTTAATAGTTGTTCGACTTCTCCGTCGGATAATGGACTAATGTTGGAAAACAACAATTACAGGAGCAGTCGTTAATTAGTAGTTATAAGATACATCTAAAGTGCCACTCCAAGCATGTAGTTTCAGCCGTTCCAACGTCTAATGTGTAACAAGGTTGGGATAAAACAATTTTGAATCATTTCCGCTTTATTATTAGCATAAGAGAAAAAATGATGAAGCAAGAGAGAGAGAATAGATTATTAATTTAAATTTGGTAACATTGGAATGCTTTTTATATAACATTTTCTGTAATTAATTATCTCCCAAATTTGAGAAAATTCAATTACTTGTTAATTGGATTTTGAAAATATAAATATCGATTTTTATATTTTATCTAAAAACATTTGAAATTTAGAAATTGGTTATAAATTATTTTATATTTATTTTATGATTAGATCGTTATTTTTACGGTATCATCATCTCAACAAATTGACAACCATTCCAGCAATATCAATTTACAAACTTTACAGAAGCTATTTAGAGACTTAGAAACGAAAGAAAGGTAAGGAAGGAGGGAAAAAAGTCACCAGGCAACACATAAACCTTATCTCATAGTGGGACCTCACCCTGATTTTATTACGCATCATAAATATGTCATTACATTAGTGAACAGGGAGGGTCAAAAAAGCCAACACTGTGGATGGTAAAACTAAGATAAATGTTATTATACGAAAAGGCGCCTTGTTTTAATAGGTATGCTGAACTTGGTGAACACGAGGCAATTCTGATGTATCATTAATCATAAGCACGTCATCTTTTGTTTGCGTGCAGCTTAAGAACCGCCAACACTCTTTACAGGTACAGTGATTTCTTACTGAAATACAAAACAGAAAATCTATTATAAAAAATACATATACATGATTACAAAAAAAAAAAAAAACAACAGCTATCAAATAATTGTTGTAGTTTAATCTGATATCCGGTTGTTAGCTAAACTCTCTAAATAAAATTGGACAACTTTCGTTTTCTACAAAATTAGAGCCACTCTAGGTATACTTATAAAGAATGCAAATGAATTGTTGTGGTTGTTCGCTTGTAAGAACGATGTATGAATTATAATAGCGATAATGGCACACGGAAATAAAATGGGACATTAAATTGCATCGTATGATGTTCAGTGTTTGTACAGGAAAGTTGAAAATTTCATTACGCGTGAATGATACGAAACAGATTTCATTGTTTTGATATATAATTTTATCAGATTAGTAACACCAAAACTTTGGTGAGAACGAAAAACTGTGAAGCGATCAAAAATAAAAACAAAAAGTTTTTATATACAGTATATATATATATATATATATAGACTGTATTTGTAGTCTAGATTACTTTTTAACTTTTCTCGATTGCTTAGAAGAATTAAATGAAAAATAAAAGCAATCAATGTATTTTTATGAAGACAAAGTGAAGCTTTTATTTAGGGTCGTGGCAGATAATTAATCAACATTGCTCGCTTCTTATTAAGGGTTTACGAGTTTAACCGTAATTATGTAAAATGTAATAGAGGAGTTTCTCGAATGTAATATTACCAATCGATTGGAAAATTTATCTTCACGATTGTCGAGAAAAACGCATTAAAATGAATGAACAATTAACATAAATTTTAAAATTTATTCCCAGAGTAAGCTTCTGTAAATTCCTTGGATTAATCAGTATCTTTTATTACCAGAATTATTTTCTTCCGTAAAGCCTCCAAACATCATTTCTCGACACAAAATGAAAAGTACAAATTATTTCTGTGATAAAAGCAGAATCTGTTTAAAAGAGAGAGAAAAAATGACTTCTTATTTCATATCTTTTTTTTTTATTTTAACTAAATCAAACGGTAGTTCGATTTTTCTGATCATTCTTCCCGTAAGACAAAAAGTCGCATACAGCACTGTATTCCAACAGTAAAATATTTGATGGAAGCGTAAAACAAGCTATAATAGGTAGTGGTTCCCGACTAGAATAAAATCCCGAAAAGTCACAAACGGAACAAAATTTAAACTTTTGTTAAAGCAGCTAAAAGGATGCAATTCACTTCTCAATATCTGAAATTTTATTGTGGAACTACAAAAGAAATTTCTGAATTTATGAAAAGACTTTTTATAATATGACAGTCAAATGTGCTTAAATGACAGTTTACAAATGACACAATCCATCTAATGATTCCTCCAGAGATAGAAACTGCAGTCTGCAAGAGACAGTTAATGACTTAAAGATATGTTCTTTTTTATTAACATTTACTCGATATAATGCTGCAGATGGAGTTCGCCAAATAAATGACCAGATCTAGCAAAGATTTATACTTTTCTATGCCAGGCAGATAGATATTCTACATTTATGTTTTTCGAAAATTAAGCAGTGTAAAAATTTTTCTCTGTTACGTTAATTGAAAAAAAAATAGTACCATTTTACGGATTCCACTTATTTTACCGAAAGATTTTAAATTTAATTATATACCCTACTTTCTATACTCTCAGACTTCAATCTTTGTAGCATCATAGATATAAGATAAGAAACAAATGTCAAAATAATAAATATAAAAATACAAAATTTAAAAATATAATAAGTTTGTTATGAAATGCTAATTAAGTATGAGTATGTTGTTAGTTTGAAGAAGTTAGCTGCAAAAATGGACTTTTCACAATTTCAATCTTGGCTAAATAGAAGTAATGTACTCAGAAAATGTCTTGACCTCACAATAGGTAATTGAAGTGGAAGGAGATCGTTCCGATAAACTTTTTCGCCAATTGGCAGACAACTTATTCTGTTTTGCGATAAGACATTCCACGTTCATTTCTTTCTGAGCTGATAGGTTGGTGACATCAAAGTTGTAGCATGGCCAGGAAGTTCTTATCTGTGCCAGGCTACCCTCCTACGCTTTCTATAGTTTCCTTAGTGGAAAGTGGAAAGTTGCTCCGCAAAAGCCACCGCTGACCCAAGACCCTGTCAAGCTGAACAACGACACCTGCCATTGCTGGAGACATGCTAATGAAGGACACCGCAACAAAAAGAACAATGAATCTTCATTAAATGTTCCGGACATCACACCTCATACATATTTCATTGACGTTTCGCTTCGCCAGCTTTGTATTGTTGTTAATTCTATTTGCATCTGTAGATAATGTCAAGTAACAGTAGCGTTCTAGACATTTCGTAATGTAAGTCAAGTGTAACAAAAAGTTTACATTGTAGATGGTTTCATCAGCTGGCGGGTTTATGTCTTATCAACCGGTACTGTTTTAGACACTTACTAAATGTAACACGTTTAATTATTAAGATAAAAAAAAAAGGCAAATTTTGATTACGCTCCATTCAGCGTAAATTTTGAACAAGAAAGTAAAATATTTATTAGTTATTTTACACGGAAATTAATTTGATGAACAACAATTATATTTCTTCGAGGGTATATAATAATGACTCGGCTTTCGTTAGTTAATGTACAATGAATGTAGTCAAGAATATCCATCAGGTTAAATAGAGTAGTTCTCGTAAAGCTACTCTATATAGCTAGACGGTCCTCAAATGTGGCCACTAGAGATTTAGTGTACTGTCGCAGAGTATAAAGTTACTTCTGTTATTCATTTAGTTTGGCTGAAACTATCAGATCGCCAAACCGTGTGTTCCTGTGGCTACACAAGATTGACTTTCGTGGTCGCAGGAAGGCACTGTTTGGCGATCTGAGAATTCAAGCCATAAAGGAGACGATTAATTTCCTTCTAACAGCGATTTTGATCATTAGACTTCTTTATATAATTTACAGCTCGAGTAAAAAAAGTAATTAATTATTTTTAGTCTCCAGTATTAGAAACTTGGCGTAATTTGTTTCATAGATTTTTTTTTTTTGTAGATTTCTGGAATATAAATACAAATTGGATTTAATCTTAAACTGTGCTCAGGAACTAGTTGTCAGTTAAATTATCTTATGTTCAATATATTAAATTTAATTTAAAATTTCTGAAAGGTGAATAAATTGCAGATTTATAAATAAATGTCAAAACAATCTTGCGATTTATGTAGGAAGCAAAGAACTACTGTAGCTTGTGTGCATATTTTAGCTTGTTACTATTTGTTTATGCTGTACAAAGCCTATCATAATTTGATTTTTAATCTATTCTGATAACTAACATCATTAACTTGAAAGATAGAAAAATATGACATATATGGAGCTATGTTTTGATTTATGAAGCCAAAGCAGTTTAGAACATATTTATTATACCTGTATAATACTTTCTACCACTGAATAATGAATATACATCACAGAAAACATTGCTGATAATATTCATTAAAATTCAATTAAAATTTTAAAATCATAGATTTATTTTTAAATTCGCTTTCATAGCTTTCTATAAAAAAAACACACTAACGTCTAAGTACATATGACGAATAGAATTAATAAATTTGCATCATATAGAACATACAGATGAAAAATTAATCAAGATTAATTTAAAACAATCAATTAAATGTCACCCACATTATATTTATATGGGAAATTAATTAATAAAACGGACTAATGCATGATATAGGATTCTCGAGAGATATGGGAAGCCCCATGTGAGTATTTAGTAATGAGGTGGCGACAGTTATGGCTGCCACGCCATGATTATGACAGGAGAGTTGTTAGAGTACTGACGATAATAAATAGACTATTGATAGCTGTAATTAGGCCAGAGCTACACTGATCGACTACAATTTGGTAATTACAGTGTCACGATGCTTTCGTTATTCGCTGTTTCCCATCTCGCATCTCGGAGACGTTGCACCCTGTCCTAATGGCGTCTTAACTCAGATAACGAGGTGAGTTAATGGTGAGTCGAAAAAAAAAAGAAAGTACATCTACTAACGTGTAGGCAGCATGGATTTGTTTCTTCATCGATAATGAAATGTTTAAGTACATTACTTCGAATGATACTCGTATAATACAGCAGAAAAATTAACGAACTCGATAAAAATATCCCTAAAATTTAATTAAAAACTTAAGCGCCAGAAAACAAATAAATCAAATCTGTATAATTTGATATAAAAATCGAAGGTTAAAAAAAAAAAAACACAAGTTTACTTGGGTAAGGGGAAAAAATCTAATTTTTCTTTAACGGAAATATTACTTTCAATAAAACTCTTAAAAAGTAAATTTAAAACTGACACTAATAGATACGAAAAGCAAGACTCTTAAAAAGAATGGTGATTCCAGACTTTATTTACAGTATATAAAAAAAATAACTTCTTAACTTTAGATCGACAGTTTGAGTGTACTAGAAAAATCTTTTAAGTGCAGTTAAAAAGTATCAAAGATAAAAGTAACACACCTTAAAAAGAGGACCCAGGCTGTCAGTGTTAGAAAAAAAATGCCTTAAAAGTCTTACATTCCGTCGTTATAAGGGACTTTTAGCTGTTCTGAAATATTGCATTCTTGTGCCGGAGGTAGTATTCGACCTGTGTTATTTCTTAGAGTCCGTATTATACTGCCTAGTGGTTTACTCTGTAAATAAACCGTCTGTAAGCATGAAAAGAAGATCAAAACGTTCGAAACTGTTCAATCTCTGTCGGTTTGTGATTGAAAACTACCTCTTGTGACTATTATTTCAAACAATTGTTATAGAACGTTTGTTCTTTCAAAAACCAGTTTTCTCTATAATCCTATAAAAAGACACAGATCTATAAGATTAACCAGTATATTCTGTTGTCTTTATAAAAATTTTTTGCAACTTATTGAACATTATATTTACAGAATCGTTTTGATACAATTCAATATTTTTTCCTATCTTTAAAATAAACGAATAAGGTCAAGAAAAATATTAAAAAAAACAATAAAATAAAATAAAACAAAAATCTATCTTTAAAAAGCTGAAGTAATTTATGGCACGATGTCAAATATCATATCTAGTAGAAGAAAAAAATATAACATAATATATTTAAAAATTCTTCAAATATTTAACTATTTATTGTTTAGAATATAAAATGCTATTCGCCATTTTTTTTTTTTTTTTGTTTTTAAATATTAGGTGAATTTTCAAATATGAATTTTTAAATGCCAGAATCACTTTTAAAACAGACACGTGGCTTGGCATCGTATCAAAGTTAACCATGAAAAATTTCTTATATATTCTGTCTAAAAATTTGCAATTCAAAAAAAATATTTTTTTCCTTTTTACCAGTAGAAAGCTTCTAAAATAAAAACGATATCAAAGTTTATAAAAAAAAGCATACAGAATATACCTGAAAAGAAGTTAAATGACCTTCTAAATAGTTTTTAATACAATTTGTATTTTTCGATAATTATATTTATAAATCTGTTATGTTTACAGTTCTCAATCTTTCTTTAATTTTAAATTATTATCCACACACATACACATATAAAAAAAGGAAAGTTTAAGTAAAGTTTCAATTAAATTTTTAATGCAGTTTACGTATTTCTGGCGATATAAATAAATTTAAAACTAAGATATTTGTATAATGTTAAAATATAATTTATTACGTTCCTTCCAGATCGGATGAATATCTGCCAAAACCAATCATTTAACAATCACTAAACTATATAAAGTTATGATGTACAACCACAGTTTGGGAATATCAAGTTACTTTAACACTCTTAAGAGTAAGAAAGTTTGACAAGACTAACAATTTAACGACAAATGATGAAAATTGGAACATCTAAGTTACTCCATATATTCATGACTCCAGTACATTGGAAATTCGATCTAATTCCATATCTAATACTTGCACAGTCGTTTTCATTCCTCAATGTATTCATGTAAGATTTTTGTTTCTTTCGTACTGTCGAATATTTTGAAAACTAATTAGGATTAGGCAGGAATCAATACTGTTTATATAATAGAAAAAGAAAGAGGAATCCATTGAATAAGCTTTTATCCTTGCATGCAAGTGCATCATCGTACATTAACTTCAATCTGAGTACAATTGCGCAATTTCTTGGTCTTCTTCGTGATGGACAGCTGTGGACTTAATACGTTGTTCGCTTGGAAAGATAGAACAAATCCCTCGACTGGGTATGCTAGAGATAATGGAAGGATAAACATAGGCGTTTATTTGTCAGAGAAAATGACAAGACATGACATTCCAATAGTCTATCCTTTACAAATAATGTACAGCTTATTATATTCAACACAGAAATGTGAATAAATTCTCATTGAATTCTTTTGACTTTAAAATTTTAATATATTTTTGAACCTTAATTAAATTGTTTCTTTTGAGTTATTCATACAGTTGAGAAGCTTTAAATACAATTAAATTATTTAATTACACTCGTCTAATATTTTTAATAACGGATATATGAGCCGCTCAGAAGGCAATGCTGTTAAGTCCATTTTTTGATATTTTCTGACTTTTGAAAATTTTAATGAAATAAATAATATTCTTCTTAGCTATTAAAGGATTAAATCCTTTAATAACTAAGAAGCAACGAGTAAATTTTACTCGTTGCTTCGTTTTTTCTAGGTCAGACAACATTTTTTTATAACTTCTGAATATGTTGTATAATATTAATTTATTAAAAAACATTAATTTTCTCAATTGTTGTTTTCTGGACTTAACCGCATTGGTTTCTGAGCGACTCATATATCAATCATAATTTTTATATTAAATTAATTATATATTAAATAAACATTATTATAGACGTTTATTGATTTAGCCAAAGCAACTGATAAACTAATCAAGGCTATTTCTTGAAAAACAAAACAAACAAATATGGAATATTCTGCAAATTTAATTTATTGACTAATTACGCATTTTAAGCTAAGGCAATGAAATTTAGATTAAAATTTTTAATACGATTTTGTTTCTGATCATCAAATCCAAGAAAATTTTCACGAGTCCCATTTATTCATCTTTGCATTTTGTGTTAACTGATTTGTATATGAATCTTTATTAATTCGGTTATCGAAATTTGTAAAAATTTGTATGCATTTGATAATTTTCTATTTAATATTTATCGAAGAAAATCATATTTGCTCCTATCAATTAATTCAGATAAGATATTTTTATAATAAATATATACAGTATAAGATAAAGTTCACCTCCATATGGCAGATGCATTCTACAGATCAAATATCGGCAAATTTTTACCAAATATAAATAAGGATACCTGCCATTATTTTATGATAAAAACATATCAAAAAGAATAAATGTTCACATGTGAAAATACAGTACTTAGATTTAAAACTCTTGCCATATTACAATGAGACTTCGTAACTTCAAAATTAACAAACACCCATTAATTTGCACGGGTTAATAAAAAACAATCCCTTAAGCCATCAAAATCATCTTCAATAGTTTATATGATAAACTTTAATTAAATAATTCCATAGTTACTGAAAAAAGAAATTAAGTTTGAATGTCCGCCATTTTAATCAGGATAAATCTACAAGGTTAATCAATTTTATTTCGAATTCGATTTTAATAGCCTGACTATCCTGATGAATTTCATAAAAATCAAGTTTGAACATTCTTCATTTTTTGTATAACTGAAGGTGAAGCGTTTAATTATGTTTCATCTCTAACCAGTTATCCTTTTTGCAAAATTGCATAAAAATCCAATAATTAGTTAGGGATATATAGACAGAACAGATTTTCGAGTATTCGCCATTTTTAAATGGTTGAAGCTAAAATGTTAAATAACCTGGTTTCGAGATTACTCTTAATGGCAGAATATCGCTTCAAAATTTCGTGAATATCTACTAATTAGTTCAGAGGTTATTAATGGAGGACACAGACGATCAGACAACGAGATGATTTTATAAGCTTCACTTTTCTTCGAAAAGTAGGCTAAAAAATTTCAAAATTAATCGGATTTTAATGACGAAAAAAATTAAGAGGAAGAGATTAAATTTTGCAGTTTTCTGATGGGGGAAAAATTCGAAAAATACGTATATTTTCCTATATGTTTAATTTATGCACTTTTTTTTATGTCCTAATGAAATTTTTGTGCTATTTTCTAGATTCACAAAAAAAATCATTATAATTTGAACATAATTTGAACTAAGAATTTGTGCAACGATAACAGTAAATAACTAAAATAAAAGTTAAAATTTGGAATGCATATTTTTAAATTTTCAAAGCATCCAATATTTCCATTACGCAAAATGGTTGCATTATTTGTAAAATTTATATATATACACATTTCTTTATAAAGTATTAAAATATTCGAAAATTATTCTCGTTTCGGAAGGTAACTAGGGTGGGTCCTTCTCGTATCAAGCACGGAATTTTTCGCCTCACACTAATAATTATTCGAAGGCAAATCGTGAGTTGAAGGCGAGTAAGTTTTTCTTAAAAAGATAATTATGTACCGCGAGTAGGAGTTTTGTTTTTAAAACAATATTAAAATTGTATCTGAACTCCTTTAATGCTTATTGTTTTTTTGATTTAATTTCTGTCGTCACCTCAATTATAAAGTAAATAAAAAACCTTTGCTTTGATGCTCTGACCCAATTTTACTCAATGACTTTCTCTTCGCAGATGAAAAGTCTAAATACAATACAGTATATTAGTCAGCTATTGATAGATAAACAATTCAGATATATTTAAAATTTTTAAACTATGATAAGAGGTAATCGAGCTAAGTTCTGTTTCGTTTTTTGTGTAATTTTAGAGAAAAATAATGCAACGTACAGAAACTTCAATGGGGAAAAATATAAATTTTTCCAAAAAAAAATTCTTGAACAAACGATACTTGAATTGCTTTGATGTCTGATTGTATTATATTGCATAATTATTCTTTATCGTAAGGGAAAAATAGGAGAAAAATCACGAAAAGGAAAATTAGAAAGTAATTACCGCGAATAAATGAGTAAGCAGACTTTTCTCTCTACTTTCCTACATAAAAGTTTAGCAAATTACAAAATTTAAATGCTAAAAACAAAGACTTATATGAAAACAAATAATGGCATTCTATAAAATACGAAAAATTAAAAAAAAAAAAATTATTGCTTGCACGATGCGCTGAAGTTTTGCAAAAATTTAAAACATCCTGCAAGCAAACTTCTTTTATAAGACATTTTCAGTTTCTGGAAACCATAAGAAGGATGAAGAAAAACCGAAAAATTTGTTTACAAGATGTTCTAACCTTATAAATAAAACTTAGAATAAAAATATTCTAATGCCAAATTAAAATTCCAATTTTTATTTTTCCTTCTCGTTCGTGTTGCTGCATTGATTTAACGATAACTGGATAGAGAAACGAATTTTGAAAAATACTGATTTATCAAAAATTAATAACTTTGAAATGCATTTCAGCATATGATTTAGACAACTGCAATAGTTAAATAAAGAATTCTAAAATCAATATTTTCCCTTATACTTTATTAAAGGAAGAAAAAAAGAAAAATGTCTATTGAAATGCTAAACTGAAAATATGCTTTAGAAATAAATCGAGAAAAAAAATACAATTATGCTTTTCCCTCATTCAAAAAAAAAAAAAAAAAAAATATTGAAAAATAAGAAAAATTATTACTATATGTCAAAGCATGAGACAGTGCGCTATTCTCTCTTCACATTTCATTATTATTTTAATGGCACCATATCCAAAAAATTATCGACTGAAAATAATATAAAAATATGCTAAAATTTTATAAATAAACCATTTTCGAAATGATCAGCAAATTTCGCAATTTATGCAAAAATAGACTAAATTAAAATCATTACTGCCAATAAAATCGACAATTTATTTTAATCATCTTCGACGGTAATTAAATTATTAGCGAGTTCTATTTTTTTAAACGACGATTAAAATTAAAAAAAAAAAAACGAAAACACTCATCGCTTCTTATTCAAAATATTTTCTAAGATCGATTATTAAAAATGCATTTCAACGAATAAATTTGGGTCAAACAACTATCGGAACTGCTAATATACAGTATATGTTTTTTTCGATTTTTATCGAATTCTGTATATAATAAACACAAGGAAATAAAAATTTCGTCATTATAATCTAAGAATAGGGAAAAGAATAGAACAATTGCTTTTTAAAAATAAAATTTTTAATAAATTGAAAGTTATGAAATATCAAATTTCCTTTTCATTATAATCTACCAAAAAATACAATTCGATTAATTACTTATTTTCCGATATAATTAAATCATAATCTTTATTAATCGATTTGTTTTGAATCACGATTAACTTTATTCACGATTCAAAAACATCAGATCAATTAATTAAATCGAAACAGAATTTACTAAACAATTTTTTCAAGGGGTTCTGTTCATTAGTTTCGATATATTTTCCTTTATCGTTAATTTATTTCGTTAGAGAGAAATAATTAAAAAAGTGTGGGATTGATCGAAATCGGTACGATTGATCTGGAAAGCGTATCCATCAAAAAACTATAAAATCTGTTGTGAACAATGATTTTCGCAAGAAACAACACGTATAAAGTATCTGAAAAATTCACTTTTTAATTTCTGTTTTTAAAATCTGAGAGAATTATTTAATAATTCGATTATTAAATAAGGAAATTTCATTTTAACCTTGAAAAATATTTGATAAGCTTTTTTTTTGTCATTTTTTATATTGCATTTGTTTCCGTTTTCTTAATTTATGACGAGTGTTTGTACACTTATCATCAATTTTATTCACTAAACAAAAAAAAATGTCACTTGATTTTAAAAAAATTCTAGTCCGTCGAAAAATTAATGTTTCGTTACAGAATACACAACTATAGCTTAGTTAAGAAGTCATCCGTCAGTTTGTCTAACCTCAATGAGAAATTGTTATCAGCGGGGTGTGTTTTACTTTTTTCTTTAAAAAGAAAATTATAGTGATTAATCTGTAAAAATTTGTTACGTGCTTTCTAACTCACAAAAAGTTATTTTTGTTGATAATAAATCGTTCTGCCTACACTTTGTGCATAACTAAATAACTTGATAGAAGTAGAAAAATAACGCTAAAAATTATTAAAAAATTTTTAAAAAATGGCAAGATTTCTAGAATACTCGATGTAATAATTTATTATTATTATTATTATTTGTATCGGGGAATTTTTTTTTGTTTCATATAAAATGATTGGCGGCCTACTAAAGGAGAGGAAAAAATATTTATTTTGCGAAAGGAAACTAAGCAATATAGAAAAATAATAACGAAAAAGTTGTCAATGAACAATCGGAGCGAGTCACAAAAATCATATTTTCATGGCTTAACGATTTTAGAACAAAGTTGAAGGTTAGTAATAATTAATACATATACAATATAAAATTATATATGTTTAAAAAAATATTTTAATAATATAATTAAATGACTGAATGCAAATTATTGCCAAGCACAATAAATTTTTTTCTAAGTCGTAAATTAGCATTATCGACTTCTATCAATACCACGTGATACATTACCTATAGCAAGATACGTTAATTGAAGATTTTCGTGTTTATTCGTTAAACTTTCCTCGTTTCCTTTATAATTCCTGATGAATCTATTAACTGCAATATTTACAAGAGTTGTTTTTATGTTTGAAACTTCTTTTATTACAGAAATAATTCAGTAATTATATAATCAAAATAAAGAAAAGTTTCGGACAAAGTTCCACTTTTGAAGAATAAAAATAAATTAATAATGAAGATGTCTTACGTAGAAACTTGTGAAATTTACACGTGGTTCTTATCATTAAGTAACAATTTATGAAATTTACATTAAAAAATCGTTTTAACGAAGATATCGTGTGCGAAACACAATGACATCTATCACTTCGAATTAATGGAACTTTTACAATTTTTGATAAAGTTAACCAAAAAAATATTTTAATGAAGATGTTTCAGTATCATTTAGTATGAGGATCGAATATAATAGGCACAAAATTTGACAGGAAAACAACTATAATCAAAGCGTCACATTTATAAGGAAAAAATTTCAAAAGTCTTCATTTTAAAGTCGGCACCATCAAAATATTTCCTTTTTAATATTCCGTCAAAGATATGAACAGGAAAATAGCGGGTCTTTTTTCGTACAATGTGTAAAAATGAGAAAAATTCGAAGATTTTTACCCTATTTTCATGCATAACTTATCAATTTTGTATCGCTGAAAATAGCATGTTATTCTAGATTTTAAAAGAAAAAAAAATATTTTATGGCTCGATTTATATTTATTCTATAAATAATATTTTAACTAACGGCTAAATTTTTAAAAATAATGTTTTAAAAATATAGCAAATAATTTTATGAAAAATTTGACTACTACCATTTACGTTGTGCTGCCATCTGTGGAGAGAATTTTGAATATTTTAAATTATAAAATTAATTTAATAATTATAACGGAATATTTAATTAATATCAATCATTATAATTAACCACCCAATGAGCAAAATAAAATCGTTAAATTAAAAAAAAAAAAAAAAATTTCACACTGCCATCTATCGAATAAAACCAAAACTTTAAGATCGTTTGGTTATTGTTCTCTATATCCTCCATTTCTTCTAATAAAATTACTATACAGTAATGTTGAAGATTAGAATATTCAATAATAATTGAAAAAAATAACGATTTATTTTTCTTGGCATTTTCTATAGTTTCCAGTTTATTAATAACTATAATATAAGCATAAATCAGAAGTTTTAAATTTACTAAATTGAAATTGGAGCATAATTAGCCTAATTTTTAAAACTGAATATCTATAGAAAACAACTATTTCTTTGTATTTATTGAAGATATTTCTGGAAAAAAATGTCCTTAATTCTATAATAGAAGCATTGTAACTTTCTTATTGAATAAAAGATCTACACCGATATTATTCGATACAAAACAGGAAGCCAGCGAAACAAAATGGAACTAGATATAGTTTTCTTTTAATATGCCCATACGAGATCAGATTTCAATAACCTTCCGTGCCAGATTTGTTCGAATTTTACGCTGCCATTAAACTATACAATGAGTTATTGCAACGGATTTGACATGATATTAACCACCAACGTGGCCAACATTTATGTTGTTTACAAAAAGATCCGGGATCGATTCCCAATCTATAGAGCACAGCGAAACCGGCTCGGAATTTTGTTTTGTAGTTATGAATACTACCTTAATGTAAAAAATTCTATAAAATTTATATGGCATACAATAAATATATACAGATTAACCTGACTACAGATAAAATTTTTTTACCTCTAGAACATTAATAATATTGTATTGCACGAGTCACAAATATAAATTGTAATTTTAGAATAGTTTTGAGTAATTGATATTCTTTTTATTTAAATAAAAAAAAAATTTTAATTCTATCAGAAACTTTTTAAATAAAAACTGCTCGGCTTTGTCTTCATTATTGTCCCAATTTGTCCTCAATAATAATAATTTATGAGGTACAATACAATGATCTTTTGAACATTCTTGTTATAATTTTTCTAGGAAAATATATGACCAACTTGCAGAACAATATGGAAAAGAAAAATTAATAAAAAAAAGCGAATTTAGAATTTAGCATTTTTCTTCTATACTCGACTCTTTTTGCATGGATAGTTAAAAAAATTTATGAGGGTATTAATTGAGGTTATTACTTAAATTAACTAAACGCACTAGATTTAACGCTTTTTTTTTTTTTTTTGTTCAAACAATATAAAGTTCATTTAATCGTCTTCCATAATGAGTGTATAATTGATTATAAAAATATTAAAACACTCTTCACGAAATGTTTAGTTTTAATGAAATTTTTGCAATATTTTGCATTTGCATTATGTACAGACTGTTGAATTCGATGATGATCAAAATCAATTTAAGTAAAAATATCAAACATCAACGAATCTCAAATAAACTAAAGCAAATTTAATTTTCTTTTGTTAACTAAATAAGGAAATGAGTATGGATTAACGTTGCAGAACGGTTTAAAATGGTGATTATGGTATCCGGTCTTTCTACATTGAACCGAACTCTTTCTCGATACGTTAAATAATTAAATAAGGAATTTCAAGTAACCAAAACAATTTCAATTATTTTTCATCGAATGAAAATTTTTCGACCGGATTTTGAACAGCATTAATAAAATTTTAGATCAATCAACTGTTGTTTCTTTTAATGAGACAGAATTACGAATGCGTCTGTGGTTTCAGTCATCTCATAATAAAAGATGATGCTATCATGCGGAACAGAAGGATGGAACATGCCTTTAGAAGTCACCTCTTTGCGGAAAGCTTTATCAAAAAGGTGAACAAACTGAAGCGGGTTTTTTCGTGGTGCACACAGCATGCCCGTTTGGCTGGTAAATATATCTTGCGGTTTTCTAGACGACAACATCCTCGGGCCATTTCCGACATTCGATCGTCTATCATCCGTGCTCTTTTTGTATTCCTTGATTTGGATTGATGGACGTGTGAACGGTTATGTCTATCTTTAAATAGATTAGAATGACTTGTTTTCGATGCATGCTTTTGGATAAGTGGCAATGCATTTCAATGAATTTTTTCTTCTTTTTTTTCTAATACTGGTTTCAACTGGTGTTTCTGGGAACGTATTACACAAACCAGAAGACGACATCCCTAAAGCAAAAATTCTCACGTAGGTCGTTAGAATTATTAATTAAAATTATTTCCCTTATGTTTAGCCTAATTTCCCTAATTTGAATTTTCAAATAGGAAATATAAAAAAAATAATCCTTGTTTATGCAAATTATGACAAGCGAAGTGACATTCTTACCTGGGTTTTAACCTAAGTTATTGCTGTATTTTTATTATTTTTCGAAGAAAAACCAGACATCCTCTATTCAAACAATAAACAGACGCAAGATCCTTTTGTATTAGAACTAGATTATGGACAATCCTATTATTAGAGTCCACAACAAGTTGAATATCTCTTAAGTAAAATATTTTCTTTCTTCTGATATGACGTCATTTCCGGTGCCTCTTGCCCTTCTTTCTTTTCTGGCATCCGGAATGCAGGTTGTAGGTTCAGAGGTCATTCAGTCTGCTGTTATGTTACACGGGAAATTTTTCGTTTCCTCGCAAACAATGAAAGAAGTTTACACACAAGGTTTTATTTAGATAGCTGGCAAAGCATAAAAATAGGGAAAAATTCATATCGATAGTTCTAATACTGATAAGATTATTAACGAATATAGTAAACATAATTTTAGCGATGCATGATTAAACATCTATAGTATTTTAATGAAGGAAAAATAAAAATCTTTGCTGGACACCGGATGTGAAACAAACATTAAATATCTTTAAATAAATTTAATTATCAAAATGAAATATTTTAAACAAAGTACAAAAATGTGGCAGATAAAATATATTGATTTGTCGTGCATGAAAAGACACCGATACTATACGAGAAAATAAATATTTTTATATATATATTAATAATAATACATTTTGCGATATGTGGGCTTTTTACGTTAAATTCAGCGAAAATAAATTCCGTTTGGAAATTTATGAGATTTAGTCATGCCAAAAAAGATTTCGCTATTTGTACTTTTGAATCCCAGGAAATAGCCGCCCTTAAATATTTCATGCTTGGTTTACTAAGTATAGTTCGAGAGTTTTTTTTTTTATGGACATCATCTTGACTTATAAAAAACTCGCAAAAGATGGAAATTTTCCAGTTTATACAAATAATAAATAAAATTCTATTCCGAAACGGAAGAAGAATTGTCAAAGATTAGATATTATCTGTACAGTAAATATCACGACTGGCAAGTGATAACGTGTAACCAGTATGTTTGGAATTTCATATTTGAATTTTTTAGATGACTACATAAAAACCGTAAATGTTTTCAAAATTCTTATCTATTATTTGAACAGAATATTTAAGTGATGACTTCTTCCACGACTTCTTGTTAATTCACGAATACTTGCCACTTATAAAATTTCCGTTTTCGTCGGTTCGCGTTTATATTATTTCTCTATCTATCGTACTTTTTAATTTTTTTTTTAAACATACAAGTCAAAAACGAAATTCTGAATTACAAATTAAATAATGTCCCTTCGTATGAATCAACTTATATCCTCAATAAAATTCAATCAGACTGCAATGTATTATTCATTATGTGTCAGCAGAATCGAAACAATTCCTGTTCGATTTAGTCACAGAGAAAATTTTTCTTAATAAACAATATGATTTACATACGCCTTAGCTATCAGAAATTTAGAAAAACATTCGAACTGGTATGCAATATTTATGTTTGTAGTAATGTATTTAATATATGGTATCTCCAACTTTTGCAGTTCTTCCAAGACCTTAGAATTTTTCATTCAAACTGATCAAGATGAAAAAACGCCAAGGTTCAAATTTATTCGAATAACATCATCTGTAATAATTTTATCGTAAAAATTATAACTAATAAATTAATAATCCTATAAATAAACTTCATGTGTTTAAATATGTATTTTTATATATGATTATGACATCGAGATGAGTAGTAAAATTTTAAAATGTATTATTACATCATATTTCGCAAACTTGTTTTGGGGTGTGATGTTTATAACTTTTGACCCAGATTATTTTATGATCAAGTTCAAGCTCTCGTCTTATATATTATAAAATTCACTACTGGAATGTGATTACAATAGAATATTAATTTTATATTATTAAAAACTAGATAACGAATCGGTTCTTCGACATTCATCTGATAAGAATAAAATTTTCAAGCTAAATACTTTTTAAGCAACCTATATAAAAGTTATGATTACAGCTGTCACGAAACAAAACTTTTAACATGTTGCGTATGTCTATAAGTTTGCTGATAAGTATCTACTACATATTCAAACAAAATAATAGAAAAGAAATAAAATAATGGAACATTCATTTTTTAATTGCATGAAATTATTAAAAAAAGAAAGAAAGAAAAAGGATTTCTTTTATATTCTAGCGGACAACTCATTTCCACGCTCAATTTGCTTGTCTTTTTTTTAATAACAAAAAAAAAGTTGTCTGCGACTTCTCAGAACTACCAAACACGTAATTAACGAATGTTTTCTTATAATGTAAGCATATGGATTATAAATAATATAAAGAACAATGTTATATGAAGTATATATTCTTCGCTCTCACCTGACAGGACCTCTACGCCAACTTACAACATACAGAGACAAGTACACTAACCAGTTCCCGAGATTAAACACGACAAGAATAAAGTACAACCAACTGTCTTTGGTTAACAGTATACTAAATCAAAACGATGTATATAATTTTCCTAACTTATTTTAATAATTGAGACGTTTCTTCGTCCGTAATCAACTCACGTTTAATTAATCACAGCATTTTTCAACGATTAAAATTCTTTTATAAGTGCATAAACCGTATCGAGTTTAAGTTCAAGAAATTAGAGAAATAAATTCGGCATGCGATGAACTTAAATAAAAGTTACTATTATTGTCAGGTGGCAGAACAAAAATATTTGTTTCTTTGAAGTTTTACGGTTTTTTAAAATAGAAAAACCGAGATCATTGGTGCGCAGAAAAAAACGGTTATAATAGCTGACTAACCTAGTTTTAATGCGTTAATTCACGCAATTTTAAAGAATTTTAGCAATCCCGTTTGTCTGTGTTTATAATTAGAAGAAAGACTTACCCACTATCGCAGTATGTTGGTCTGGAAGAATGGTTCCTACACCAGCTCCGTCTCGCCGTCTACGGGACTACTTTGAGATCTACCTGTCAACCGGTCAGCCAGGTGTAAATATGAACGTGTCACGTTGCTTTGTTACAAGATTGGTTGGACTAGACTGCCCCATTTTGCCTCAAATACACCATCTGGTTGCAAATACCGATTCTCTTCTTACTAAATTAATTTGAACTTTTATTTTTCTTTTTTTTTTTTTTGATGGCAGCTTATAGAAGAAAATTAATGACTTTTCTTTAGTATTCATCTATAATAACTCGGTAAAAACTTTTTACGGATAGATAACTTTCCGGTTAAAAATAATTTAAATTTAATTTGCTGTTTTAGTTAAGCCTTTATTTTATTTTTTTTTATAATTGAAAATAAATTATTATTATTATTATTATTCGTTTTTACTTCACGTTTAATATGAAAGCGTTACAATATTATACAAATATTATAAGCGATAAGAGAAGAAAACTAATTTGCTAATGCAAATGTTCTGTTTTGAGTACCGAAGACGAAATTACTTTTTAATGTAAACATATCAATTAAAATTAAGTTTTAAAATATATATATATATATATAATTTTATCATTATATAATTTTTCGAAAATATAATTTTAAGCAAAAAAAAATTTTTTTTATTGATAGAATACGAAAATATTTGCAAATACGTGATGATCATACGATTTTACATTGGCATAAAATGCGTTACGTTATTTTCGTAAACTCTATAAAGAAATCGTGAATAGAAAAATCGATCAGATTAATATTTTAATTATCGATTGTTACCTGTCAAACATTTAAATTGTTTTTTACCATAAAGTGACAAGTAGCAAGACTGATTCGGATTATTAAACGATAAGGAGACCGGAAAGTGGAGAGGAAATTTAAGTATGAGAACTGATAATCGATTAGCAGCTTGTCTGGAACTGCATAATATTTTAGGAAAAAAAAAAGAATAAAAGAAACTCTGTATACGGACGGAGAAAATTAATTGAAGCAGTGGCAACATTAATTTTACAGAACACGAATAGAAAAGATATTAGCTACCATTTTTTAACTATCAACTATATCATAACATGGATGGTAAAACAAAATAATGAATAAATCCGTCTTCTAAAGCACAGAACGGAACGGAATTTTTCGCGAATTTCCTCGTATTAATTTCCTCAAAATAAAATTATATATTCTTATCAACAGCGTAACCGAACTTTGACTATCATAACTATAAAAAAAAAAAAAAAAATTCCAGTCAAATGAACTATCGAGAAAACATATCCAGGTCAGAGTTATTCATTCACCAGAAACAATAAACTGTTCGTTAACAGTTCATTAATTGAGAATTCACATTGCTACAATTGTAACTTTATTAAAAACTTTTTAGAGAATCAATTATTACGTCTCTTTAGAACAGTACAATGAACTATAACAAGTAGGCAGTAAGTCCACGTGTTTATCAATATATATATATTGTAGTCTATAATAACTTATAAACCTGTCTCTATGAATATAAAAGACTTAAATTTAACTATTTTATACATTTAAAATAATTTTTAGGTCTGCATTTAAATATCTTTATTGAAAGTAATTAAGATTCTAAAAATAGCATTTTTATAATGAAATAATTAAAATTTTGTAAATGAGTAAAAAAAATTTGGAAATGAATAAAAAGATTCCCAAAATGATTGGCATTTTTAAAGCAAATGATTAAAATTTCATTCATTTTGGTTAAAAAAAAAATCAGAAAATTAGTACTAATTTTTGTAAATAAAATTTGAACTAATTTTTTAAATGCAAATAAAATAATTAAAATTTCTTAAATGATGAAAACAGAAGAAAGCAAACCATTTTATTCCTTTCAGTTTTATATAGACTCTATAGATTTCAATAGGGAATAATTTTTCTTGTTCTCTTTTGGAAGAACGAAACGAATTTTTCAATGGTAAAATTTGATTAATAATTCTCGAATGACTAAGCTAAAATAGAAGAAACTTATTTCAGTTTTATCAAATTATACTTTGAAATATGGTTTGATATATTCTGTCTGCAAACTTTTAATATATTGCTTTTGTAAATTTGCTTTGTTTCAAATGTTATAATAAAGCATAAGCAATCCTTATAAGAAGTTGAAAACAACCTATTAATGACTATAAAAAAAACTCTTTTAAAATATTTACAGCACTATATATAGATAAACAAATACTTCGAACTATTAATTCTAACTTGTAATATAGTTATACTCGCCAGTCAAACCGAAATTATAAATTTCTACAGTAAAATTTAAACCGTAACAATCACCGAAACTATAATTCGATAAAATTACAGAATTATTTAAATTATTATTTTATATCATTATTTAGACGAAAAAAAAATCTGAGAAAATATTTATAAACGAAAAAAATTTGTATGTATTACAGTAGACTAGAGGAAAACATAAGCTATAAAATTTGTAGGTCTTTTTTAATATTCTAACAACTTGTAATTGGTTTCGAGGTCGCATCAAAAAATTTGGGTTATTTGCGAAAATTTTATGATACTACGTGAGAGAAATCTTACATGCTTCATTGAATTCTATATTAAACTAAGGTTTCTTGGTTTATTTTAGAAAAATATTTTTAAAAAATTTTCCCCTGTAGACACACAACTTTAATACAATTATATAAATAAAAAAAGATTTAAACAAATTATCGTTTATGACAATTTTATTACTTTGAAAGAATGTTAAATTTGTATACGCCGACGAAAATATCGTAAACTTGCTATTGACTGGAATTATAGTGGAAAGAACGTAAACTATTGGTACTTTGTTTCTGATATGTTATCGATCTGATTATCTTTCTTTATAATAATATGACAAAATATATATAAAATTCTTTCAAATACTGTTTATAAATTATGAATCGATTCGACTTTGCCTCATAGATTCGTGAAACGCTTCACTACACAGACAATCCGTATGGTCAATTGACGAAGGAATGTCTTTGTCAGTGATAAAGCAGCGCAAAAGAAAATTGCCTGTATATCATCTTATATGGGTTATATTACGGTAAATTTTTGATACCGTTGCAATTTACCAGTTTTATCACAGGCAGGAATTTCCTATTTCCTCAAATCACGATGACTAAATCATAAACACGTGTTTCTTAATGAATATTAAGATACTTCAAGCATTCATTCATTTTTCGTTAATTACACAAAATACAAAACGATTATAATCATCAAAGAAAAAAATTTTAAGACCTGTGAAATATTTCTTAACGTGACAATTTTTGTACTTATTTATTTGAAGAGTTCATTTTTTCGTATGTCAGAGACGAGTAATTTTATATGAAACGATCCATGAACTTCGATTATTTAACAAACGAAATATGTCTGGAGAAACAAAAGATAATAAACGTCTGTAGGATGTTATGATAATAAATACAATAGTATGCCAGATTTATCTAGAGATAAAGGAAAATGTATTAATAGTTTTTCCTATTAGAACTAATTGAGGAGACGATTGATCAATAAAAATCTCCATGGTTTTTTCTTTGAATAATTAAGCATCACAAAAACAGCATAACAATGATATATAATAAACTTAGTAACAGAAAAATAGAATGAAGCATATAAATTGGTAAAATGACCTTCTCATTGTCGACTCTAAATCTCTTGAAATGCAACTTTAAAAAAATAACTAATGAGAAGATAGAGATGATTGAGGGCATTAAAGTTTTTAACTATTATCGTCATTCTATGGCAAGGTCTATAAACTGTTTAAAACTTACGATAATTTTATTATTAATCGACAAAATCTTATATAAATAATATAAATAAAGATATGAGATACCGACGGTGAAATATAAAATATTTTGTGCTGGCAAATACGTTCAAAGATTAAGAATTTTTAAAATTTTGAACAGTCTCCATTTTGTAACTCATCACGTGAGTTACAAGATGTCGGCCATTCTTGTAAAAAAAGTTATTATTAAAAAGAAATAAACATCTAAAACTTGAAGGTTCCGCAATATTTTGTTTTTGAGCTATTTTGATGACAGTTTGATAGTAGAAAATAAAAAATAATTCTCAGAATTTTTTAAAATGACTATCTCATTAATTGATCCATGCAATGTCGGCGTGGATCAATTAATTAAAGATATCTGCGTTTTGATATTTCGAATGGCCTCCATTTTTTAATCAGATCACTTAAAATTAATAGCAAGTTATTGATTTCAAACATTTCAAGAATAATTTCCTAAAATTTGAAATGCCCCCAGGTATTTAGTTCTCGAAATATAGACGGCAAAATAAGTACTTATATCATTTTTTATATGTAAAAGTAGATTAGAAACTGGTTAGAATAAATAAAAATTTTAATTTAGAGAAGGTAATTAAAAATATAAATAGTTTTACAAACAAAAAAAGTTTATACTATAGATCTAAAATTCGGTAAAATATTATCAGTATTTATTTCAGTGAAACTCGTGGTTATAACTTTTATTTAAACAGGATCCATAAATAATAAGCGACTCAGATGCGTTGAAGGCATAAGTTATTCTACTTTTAAAACTAATTTAAAATCTCATTACTATCCGACATTTGCAGATTTTCAAATCAAGCACGCAAATAGAGAGAGAAATAAAGCTTTTTAATAGAATTTTTCCATCCGTCCAGACTACATAAATTCTGTTACGAAATTTGTTCTGAGATCATCGGCATTTCAAGAAATCAGGAAAATGTATTTCGAAATGTGTTATTCCGAAAAAAATTAAATAATAAAAAAAATACTTAAATATACAGTTAAAATGGAAAAAAAATTACTCAATTTTTTTCCAATAAAAATCTATACAAAAAAAGGAAAAAAATTATAGAATTTGAAATAATATTTTTCAGATAGATTGTATTTTAAAAATATTCAATAAGATAATTCTAAAATTGAAAGTATAGTATTACATTCCACTGAATTTTACTTTAATATTCCAGCTTTTTTATTTCTTGAACTTACCTTTTCATTAGAGTTTATATAAAGAAAGCCTAGCTCACTAAAGGCAAAAAGTAGCGGTTTATTGAGAACAGTAACATTTTCGGCTATAAAATTCTCATAAGATCCACTATTCTGGATCCTATGAGAACAGATGATGGCTAACTTCAAAGTCGGAAAAGTTTCTGAATCTAATAAATTGCTATTTTTACCTAAAATGTGCTTGGATTTTCTTATATTATGACTTTTATATGAACTGAAATTTCGATTGTAGTAAATACAGTAATATACTACATAAATATAGAATTTAATATATCTCTTAAGTTTTGTACCATGTGATGTTATTTTTACGATTTTTATTTTATCTAATGTTTTATATTTTATATCTACAGATTCGAACATGCTTATATATAAGAAGAAAAACTATAACTAATATTGTATGCAGGTTGAAATGCGCCCAGTTTCTCGTAGAATCTTAGAACTTTTATTGTAAACATTTTTCAAAACTAACAGCATAAAAATCATTTAAATCTTTATTTTTTTCATCATATTTAGATATTCGTCCATAAAAATTAATCCACTTTTTACTTTATAACTCCAAAAATTATTATACTTTGTTGATTGGGAATGGGCTCAGGTACGAATATTATTTTGTTTTTTTCTCAGAAAGGATGAATAATGCTTATTGTAATTATTCAAATAAATGGTGCATCAACTATTTTTCGCAAATATACTGTATCGTTTATAAGACGGTGCTGTTTATTATTATTAATTTTACTTAGATACAGTAATAATATCCCATTTTTTATTCAACTGTCTGAATAACGAAATTTGTTTTTTGCAAAAATTCTATTATATTTAGTAATACATAAATTGTCTTTTAAGGTATTAATTATATCATAAAAAATAATAAAACATAAAATAAATCATTTATATTTTAAAATTTAATAAATTGCTAGCATGCAAAGCTAGCATGAGAATTTCTTTTAAAAATTGTTATGATCGTTAGAGGACGCTGTTTAATTTTATTTAAATAATTTTTTTAATTAACTATTCCGTTAGAGGGCTTTGTTAATTAGAATAATTAAAAAATAATTATCGTTATAAAAATAAAACAGAAAAGTTTCATAAAACCTCTTTAAGATTTTAAACTTAATTAAATAAGTTCATCTGCGTTTCTCATATTAAGAGATGCTTCATTTAAAAAAAATAAATAAATAATGACTGCCATGTTTTATATTCTTTCTTTCATAAAAATTTCCACGAAAATTAGGGTCATAAACTTTAAATATTTTTTAAGAATAATTATTTTTAACAATAACTTTTAAAAAATGTATTAAATCAGGTTAAATGTAACCTACAAATGCTAATTTATTATTTTTAATAATCAGATAACGGTAATAAAAACGAAATATATAATTATTGTTGCATATCTAATTTTATGTTATCACGACTAATTTAGTTTTGTTCAGACTATTTTAATGTTTGCTAAAATTATTAATTTTTTAATCAAAATTATGATCTGTAAAAATGTTTAACTAACTAAAGAATACGTATCTTAAATATTTTATATATAATTTTTTTTAATACAAATAACTTTGAGTGGAAACGACTTTATGCAACTTTTTATTGAAAGAATATAAAACTTTTATGATTTCAAAACTTTGCATTTTAATTTGCTATCTATATAAATCATTTAGAAAAAGAATAAGTATATCACAAAATAAAAATTTTTATGAAGAATTGTATTTATGTAAATCAGTTTAGTAGGAAATTATTTATTTACTAAATTTTCAAAAAAAAAAAAAAAATTGATTTGTAAATAATATAAACAATTTTAGTTAATGCCTGTATTTTCATTAGAATTATGTTTGCACATAATTAGTTGAAACGTCTTTAATTTAAACCATATCTTTCGTTCTTGTTTCTTTAAGCAGAAGAACAGAGACGAAAGAAATGTTCCTCTAACATAAAGAAAAGATATTTTATTAGCATAGTATAAGCTTATATATAACCAATCACTTGAATTACTATCGTAAGTGTTGATCTAATAAAAACATCATTAACTTGGCAGATCTGTCTCTCTAATAGCTTAGTAAATAATCAATAACTTATCAATATTTCCTATTTCCTTGTTAATAAAACAATCAGCACAATTGACAATCTAGCAATATGCACAATATATATATATATCTATATATATACAGTATACTAAAAATAAATAAATATACTCACCAGCAGTTACAGACGATATATTTTCTTCTTTTTTATCAATAAAGTTTAATTTTTTTACAGATACATGTTTTTTCTGCTTATAATGCCGCAAATTTTTGAAGACTCCTGCTAACGAAATAGAGGAAGATGCTTCTTTTTGATTCTGATTAAAATGGAATGGCCAACGAAAATTCTTTTTTCTTCTTACTACTTGATTTTGTATGATTCGTCTTCTTTCAAATTCTAGTTCTTTTAAAATCTTTTCTTCGTAATCCTTTAAAGAAATTTCAGGGGAATCCGAAGTAGAATGCTGAGATTCTTCATTAACTTCAGAACAAGTCTCGGATGGACAAGATTCATTTTTTGTTTCTTCCATTACGATTTTTGTGTGTTTAGTAAGGTATATTGTATAATATTTGTTGCATTTTCTTTAATTTTGCTTACAAATCCATTTTTTAAAATATTATTTTATACGTTATCGCTACGAGTTTAAACGTTTAATAATTATACTGCATTTAAATTTCGATTTATTTAAATTTAAATTTTGAATAATTATATTAAATCTTTCGATCAAAATCTAATATTTTACAAGGATCATTGTTTACAATAGAAATGATTATATAAAATAATTTATAGTATGCATTTTATAACGTGGCATTTCTTATACTGTAGTTACAATATATTCTTGAATCCTATAAAAAATGTAAAATAATTAGTAAATAATAATAAAAACATGCATATTTTTATATATTTTAATTTTTATTTTAAATTTATAAAATTACAATTGGTGAAATTGTTCCTAGATGGCGCCACATTTTGTTATAAGCTAAATTAATAAAATTATCAAAAAATAAAAAAAATAATAATAATGAATTTTCAAGAATTCTACAAAATATTTTAAATTAAATAATTGTATAAATCATTCTTTTATTTTTAACTCAAATTTATTTTTGTTTCAGATGATTTCAATTCGAATGTTCAGAATAAAGAGAAATCCAAATATAAAAATTTGAAAAATTATAAAAAAAGAATAAAGAAATTTTAAAATCACAAATACAAGAACAAATTAAAGTTCAAAAATTGAGAAATACATAAGGAAAAATGGCAAAATATTTGAAAATTCATTAAATCAACGTTTCCAGTTTGGTGATCCGCTGATCCCTGGATCCATGGAATCAATTTAGGGGATCCATAGCATCATTTGTATAGAAACTCCAACCTTTTTAAATACACAGCTCTTAGCTAATTAACTGCATTTAATGCAGTTGATTAGCTAAATCTAATAAACTTTGTAATAAATTTTATCTCAAATTGAAAAATGTAGAATATCAGTTTATGGAGAAAATTCTGACTAAACTGTCATTTCAACTAGAATAACTCCACTTTGCTAGGGTAAGAAAAATGTCATATCACACAACTAATGATAATTTTTATTACTGTTGAATTTGCCGTTTGGCCATACTCCAAGAATATATGCTTTAATAAGAAACTTGCAAATTTCATAGATAGAAATTCGAATAAATAATAATTATTTAATGTGTGAAAATGCAAAAAATGGGCATTTAAATTTGCAAAATAATATAAGTTAATTTTTTTTTATTTTATAATTCAGTGGGGATTGTACTGATATTTATTTTATTCTATTTTATGAAAGATTTGTAATGTGCCAAAGACTAATATTTGATATGATTCTTGTCGTTCGTTCATTTATGAATACAGTACAAAATGAAGAATGATCTATATCACTGTAATCGCTTTTTCGTGACAATTATTAATTTATTGCACAAAATTGAACTTTTAAGTTGCAATTAAAATTATAAAAAGTATTATCCGAAATATTTTGAATTTTTTTAAAACAGAAATTATCGCAAAAAGATTTGTACTTTTTAAGAAATCGTAATAAAGTAGATTCGTTTCGATATTAATGACTTGATTTTAGATTCATTTTTAATTTATTAATTTAGAAATTGATTGCTGTTTTGATTTGCAATACAATTAATATATAATCATAATTAAAGTTTGTGGTTTTGTGTTCGTTCGTCTAATGCAATGATTCCCAAAGTGGTCTATATCGATCCGAACTGCAAGGGTCCATGTCAGCGAAAACAAAAATTGGGATGCATGAGATGTAATGGGGGTCCACGAGAATGAATCCCATGGACCCCCATTTACATCTCATGCACTCCAATTTTTGTTTTCGCTTTCACTTTGGGAATCATTGGTCTAATGCCAGTTTATCTCATCAGCGAAACCATTCGAAAAAAATTTTTGGACTGAGTTACCGATATAAAACTGGATCGATTCTGTAATTAATTTGCAAAATTAAACAACATTATAATTTTAAAAATTATCAATTATCTCTTAATGAAGTTGAATTTTTAAATATTTTGATAATCTTAATTTTTAAAAACTCAATCAGGCAATATTTCGTTTTGTATGGTCAAGATTAAAATGCTTGAATCTGAATGAATGAGGAGTATCAAAGACTGAAAAATATATTTGCATGAAATATTTAAAGAATGTTTCCAAAGATGCGAAAATTTAGTGTTCAAGATACCAAAGAATGATAAATAATTGTATATAATCAAGTATTTTTGAAACTAATAATAGAAAGTTTACTTGATTTGATTCCACGGATGTTATTTTGATCCTTAGAATGAATATTGAGTATATCTCTATAGCAAATATTAATTTTATTTTATTAACTTGTTATTTTTAGCTTAGAAGCTCCTATGACTTATCGTTTAGTATTGTGCATCTATCTAGATCAGCACAATATTTATTCATCCAATGCAAATCAGGCTTTCATAGCCTGATTTGCATTGGATGAAAGTTTGGAAACCGCATTGCAATGATGTCTTAAAATGCTTTTTCAATTGGTGATTACAATATAATCATAAATAGAAAAAAAATATATCTGTGATGATAATTAATTATAGTATTATCTCTTTTCTTATCCAGAAATCTACTGAACGTCAGGGTGTTATTATTACGACTACTAAAGTGGGAAAAAACACATTAATTCAAGCTGAACTGTCAATTTTCACCTACCTTACTGGAGAGCAATGAAAACTGTAAATCTTACAGTCGAAATATAAATTTGAAACTTATTACGTAAAAAATAACAATAATAATAAAAAGAAAAAATATTATTCTCGTAAAATCTTACTATTCTAGCAGAAATGTTATAGCACTTATGAAAATATTCAAGATTGTCAGAACCTCTGCTTCATATCGTAAAAGTGGTCTATCAGCAAAACTTATGCACATGGACTGTATATATTAAACGCGAATTTGATTGAAACGTGGATTGTATGTATATCGAACGTGAATTGACTGAAACGTGTACGTGAATGCAAATAGTGTTCCTTATTGAACGTGAATGCCAAGGGAGTGACGACTTGTGTCACACGGGTCGTCACTCATTGACATTTACGTTCAATAAGAGAAAAAAAATAACTGTATCTTACCTCGCACGTTAATTTACTTTTTATATAAGGTAAATAAATAGGGAATAAGAAGATTCACTATAATTATTTACAAATATACCCTTAAATAAAAATGTATTCAATATTTAATTTATGTATTCGTACATTGATGCGAAGTGCGAAAACAACTTAATCTACTCGATAAAAATTGTTTATTGAAAATTATATAGCTACTTTTTTATTTCTATATTTTATTTTGTTCTTATTTTAATGGCATCATCTCATATTATAATTTTCCAAGCAGAAAAACAGAATTAAAATATTATTAACATCTATTTCTTAGCCATTAATGAGAAGGTATCATAATCAAACACTTCATGAAAATTACTGATATCAAAAATGAAAAATTGCTTCGTGAAATTAGCAATTACAATTACGAAACTCGAGATCTGGAATCGAGTTTTAAATTTGCAATCTATAATTAATAATCGAGATTTTCTATATGAAGAAGTTTTAATAAATTTTTAATTACAACCTTGCAACAACATCCAGACAAGGTCGGTAAGATCACGAGAGCAAAAGAAGTCTTCAGAGATCTCAACCGCATTCTTAAAATTGTTTCTTCTGCATGAATTTTGCCAACCTTGTAAATACGTTTTTCAAGGATATACCGTATGTTATTTTATTTATGATCTCAGTTTACTGTATATCTCTGCGATTTCCGGGAAGAAATCGGAAGTAAAAAATTTCAATCAGAGTGATAAATAAATAAAAATATAAACGTAAAAAATATATATATTGTAGGTATTTCTATCTTTATTTATTTATCTATTCTTTTTTTATTTATTATATATTTATATAATAAATAAAAATATATACAGATATATAGTTTGCACTTCAAGAGTGTTTGCTATTATTTTCGTATTAAAAATATATACTGTATATGTATTTACTTATTTCTAGATCTAAACTCTTCTACTATTTTCTGCTTAGTCTGAATACATCAGAAAATTTAAATTAAATAAGGAAAAAATTATTTTGCAGATGTGGTAAACAGAACCATCTCTCTAGAAGAGTCTATACGATTCTTAAGTATGTAAAAAAAAAAAAAAAATAAGAAGGAAAAAACATTTCTTGTCAATAAATTTACAAAAATAGAGAGTTGAAAGAAAAATCGGTAAATTTAATTTATTTTTAAGTTTTACTACAGTAATTCGTAACAAAAATTCAATAGAAGCAACTTGTTTTCTGATGTAAGAGACATTGGCTCAAGGACGTACAGAAAGAATCTTCATAAAGAAAAATATATATATGTATATATATATTCAGAAATAAAAATCGGGAAGATAAATAACTTTAAAAACATTCAGAAAAGAATAAATATTTTCAGTTCAAACATATTCCTTTATAATAAAGCGAAACATTAACTGTTGTCAGAGTAAATAGGCCTACGCTTTTATCTATCAAATGCAATCATCATCTAACCTAGAAAAATAACTGCATTTTTTAATTTTTTTTAACTATAAAATAATATTTATAATTTATTCGTAAACAACAGAAATAAAAATTTCTGTCTGTGATAGTGGACACGAATTAGGATACAGAATCGCTGATGGAATTGGAACTTACGTGAAACCAGTTTTGTTTTTAACAATAACTTGTTCTATTTTATGAGGCCTCATTAATTTCTCTCGAAATCTTAATCTGTACAAGATTTTTACACTTTCTAATAGTATAAAAGTCATTAATTTGCTACATTATTATTTTATTCATAAATTTGCATATTAATTAATACCCACGTATCGAATTTTAATTTATGTGTCGTTTGTTTTTAATATTAATATGATTTTTACGCGTTTAAAATTCCGTTTTCGTCGTTTATCCGCCTGCAAAAATCGGAAACAGACTGCACGGTTTGATGATTTCGTAGTACGATATATTCTACTAAAAGCGCGCAAGTAGGAGACGTAATCGTATCTAAACGCATTCGAGCATCACTAATTCTGGTTCGATAATAATTCCTAGGTTTGCAATTAAAGTAATAATTAAATTGTGTAAAGATTTAGTTCACATTTTTTCTACGATTAATGCAGACCGTAAGCATGCAATATTGTAATCTTACCTGGAATACAGAGAAGAGCGGGCGATTGACCATCTGTTTTGCGTTTTCATTCTACTAGTTCTTTGCACCGAAGGTCGTGCTTCTAACTCTCTACCTAAGGCCTACCCTGACCCACTCACGAGTCCTTCGTACATACCTACGTCGTAGCTGCTTTTAAAACTGTTTATAATTTCTTTCAACTTCCTGCAGGTATAGATGAGTATCGCGCTGGTGAGGCGACTCCGCATACCTTGTTAATAGTAAAAATGCGCGCATTCGTAAACTTAAGCGACTTCTAATAAAGCACTGACTGGCTATTAATTTCAACTAATGACCTATTTTATGTTTGATGACGTTATTATAATATTCGGCCAAAGTCGTTACTTCCTAGTTAATATTTATAGATTTATAACACTTAATTTAAAAACTAGTTAGAAGATTTTCTCACACTTTTAACGGATATTTTTCCAACTCTTGTTTCTTTTATTAACGCTAAAAGACGAAATTATAATGAAAACGGGAAGCGATGGCAAATTTTTTATTTTTTTTTTGTATTGTTAACAGTCATTAAAGTTCATAAAAATCGCGATGGAGAAGCTAAAATTAGCGAGTGGCAACAGATGATACGTTTAAAGGTTACATCGACCAGTCTGTAAGATAAGCAAAACAGACGTCTGACCTTTATGAAGAAATTATTAAAGTAGCCATCGAGTTAGAAATGCTTGTTAGTGATGTAGGAGACAGGTAGTTATCGCAGATTGAAAAGATGTTTATCTGCACTTATTACCTGCAGATCTACTGTTAACGATCGAGAATAAAAATGGCACTTATTTGCGGATTATATCCAGAGACACTGGTTTCTCTTAAAAATCATATTTTCTGCATTAAAACAGAATTTCGTTTTTTACGTAGAGAGACACGTAGAAGTCGAGGTAAGATTGATTTTATTAGCTAGATTATAAACAGCAGTATATTACCGGCGTAAAATATACGTATAAAAATGAATAAATTTATACAAAGGGAACAAGACGTGAAGTACGATATGTGAAGTTATTATTCAATTTATATATAAAGGAAAGGATATTATAGCTTGGTGCTTATTGCTTTTATTAAAATCTTCGGTCGTTATACTTATTATCTTACACCGTTTTACTTTATTGTGATTACAAAAGATGATAATAAAATTCCAATTTTGCATTTTAGTAATGATTATTTTAAACAATTATTATTATTATTTGATTCGGTTAACGAGAACAAATGGCAAAAATAGATTTTATAGCTATTAAAAAAATATATATTTTTTGTTTATTTTTAAATAAAAATTTCTCTGATATTTTTCTTCGCTGGAATCTATAATTAACGTAGAAGAATATTCTTTTTAATTAAATTTGGCATTTGTTTTTGAGAGTGTTGAATTATATATTGTTGTTAGAAATTTAAAGATGTTTTTTTAATGTTTTTGTATAATATCCTGACTTACAATCTGACGCATAAATTTAATTTTAAAATTGCCAAGATAACTCAAGTTAGATCGTTAATCTGACGCCATCTTGAAGACAATGAACTCGCTTAATAGAAAGTTTCCTTAATAAAATTTCGAATTTTTATTAAGTTTCTCGGAAGATTTTGCTATAGAAATTGCCAACAGACACAAAAAGAATTTTTCCAAATAGTAGTTGATATTTTAATATTATGTTTAAGTTCTAAAACATTGATTATAACGGAGGGTACGATGACGAGATTTTTGCTATTAAAAAAAATGCTTAATTAACTTTCACTACGACTTTAATTAATAAAATTAAAACTAGATTTAAGAATAATCTTCTACGAATAATTAATCATTCGACTGTTTCTCTTAGCTAACTAATAAAGGCGAAAATATATTATTTAAAAAAAAACAAGATCCAAGTTCGTAATGTCGCATTAACCCATCGCATCCACCTCGTTATTTAATGCAGAATCGTTCAAAAATGTAAATTAATAATAATATAATTGTAAAGATAGCAAGAAAGACGATGATATGGTAAATATCCAATAATTAAAAGTAGAATTTATTTGATGAACTGGGTATGATCGTACTAATGACGTTCCTCCATCAGTATGCTAATACACATCTCTCGAGGTGATGTAAACAGTCCGAATCAGTACGGATTAATCAAATTATCTAAAATCGTCATCCCTACTACTCATTACAGAAGAATTCAATTATAATCCTATCCATTCTAATTCCGCATCACGATAAATTTCATCATCAAGAAAATGTTCGGAATATTTTTCAATTGTCGTAACGTTAACTGGATAGTTATTTTCATTAAAACTTACGTCGTAAATGTCCGAAAATATACATTTTTATTAACTTTCGAAAACAATTATTCATGTCTAAATGCGAATAATTGTCTTAGAACATTATTATTATTTTTAATTAATTAAAAACATGCACGGGTATTGAATATTCTTAACGTTTTGCTGGACATTCCGAGAAGAGCGCACACATTTTTTAATGTCGCTCTAAAAATATCTTTCGCTAGTAAAAATCTTAGCTTTTCTGCAGCTTCGGAATAAATTTAGAATTGTTCAAACATCATCAGCAACTTCCCCATTACTCGGATGTGGAGATAAAAATGGTTAAACGACCCGATAAGATATTGTTTAACGACCTATATTAACCGGATAAAAAATTAAATAATATAAAAGTAGGTCTAATAAAGTCGTTAAATAATTGATTTAGCTTACGTTTTTATCAGATTTTATAGTTAAAAAATAATATACTGTTTATCTTGTACAAAAAAACGAATAAATAGAATATTAAAACGGTTTTATTAATTTTTTTTAATCATGAACAGTATAAGCGAACAATTAAATTAAAAAAAAAAAATTCTGGATCACTAACAAATTATCTTTAAAATGTCTAGCTAAATTTTTTTTTAGTTTAAAAGTAAAAATATTCGTGATAAAATTAATAAAAACATTAATTATTTCGAGTTTTCAGTTTTTAATTTAATTCCAGATCTCAAATTAAAACTCATCATAATTGCTTTCGTTGATTAATAAGTATATATAGAAAATTAAATTCGTGTAAATTATATAAACGTGATTAATCTTCACGTTTATATAAGTTACACGAATTTAATTTTCTTGACACTGTTAATCAAAACATAAATTTATATATATATAATATATGTATAAAGAAGTGCATCAACCAGTTTATGCGCTTTTAACTTGTTCCCGACGTTCCCCATTCTGCCTTTTTTTTTTTTTTTTTTTTTTTTTTTGCTTTAGGCACCTTTATTCTAGAACCGGTCGAGGTGCAACTGAACCAGAATTAGATATATATTTTTTTCGACATTTTTACTCACACATATATATAAAAAACAGTCTCCGTCTTAATTGTTCTCATCCTGGCAGACCTACATAAAATTAATTTTGTAAGGAGAGGTAAATTAAATATCAGAAATTCTGTTTCTTAAATATCTAATTTTATCTTTTTTTTTAGATTTTTTTCTAATTTAAAATCATGTTTTTTTAAGCGTAGAATACGAGAGAATGACGTTTTTTTATCGTCCTATTAATTTTTACGAGCACTGCTTTGTTTGCACGGGGGAAAAAAAAAGATCTAGATTCAAAATTTTAACCTTTATAATAATTCTAAATATTGATAAACACGTTTGGAATGATATATTTTTTTATTTCTTTTCTTATTTTTTTTTATCTGCTAGTCTGTAGAATTATTTTAATCTCGGTAAACAATGTAATCCAAGCAACAGAAGTTCGTATTTGTTTCTGCATGATGTCTAAAGGACCCCATCGCGCATGCGTTCTTGTGCCCGTCTGGAAACAGAGAGGCATCTACTCCCTTGCGTCGAACGTCTTTTCTTTTTCTGTCCTTCATTATAATAACTGCGACGTTTTAGTTGGGAGAAGAAAGAAATTATAAAACGTAAGTTAACAATTAAACTAGATAAAGTTAATTTACTTATCGAATCTTATTCCTGGATAAGCTATAGAGACGTGGTTTTCCATTATTCCGTGGTAAGCATGCCTGTTAACATGCCTCTGTCAGATCGCACCGAGGTGCTGTTTCCTGCTGCATCTCTTGCGTGTTCGAATCTGTTAAGATAGAGATAAGACGAAAAATTGAAAATCCGGCGTATTTAACTACATTTTAAACCGGTTTTTAAGTCTGTAACGGTAGTGCGATTGTTCGAATTTTTGTCTCTTAAGGTTAAGAGAATGGCATGGGTAGTAATTGCAAAGATTTGTCGGATTTAACCTCTCGTACTTTTGCTAATTGTAAGAAACTCGACCAGGTCGTGTTTTGATCAGTTAATTCCCTGCCGTATCCTCGTGCGTCACCCTGTTTGATGAGTCATTGTCGACTGCTGAACCACCACCACAGGACCTGGATCAATCGATGCTTGTCTGGTCTCCAGTTTCCCGAATTAAATAAATTCTAAATTGTCGTTAAACGTTGATTTTTTAAAAAATACAAATCCCACTCGTTACACATTTTACCAAATTTTTTTCTTTTCTCTTAGATTTATTATTCATTTTACGCTATTTTTTAATTTGTAAAAAAATAAATAAAAATACTCGCGCATATGTTAGACTCATATAAAGTGAATAATGCAAAAATTGGACGGTTTTAAAACGTTAATTTTAGTATTATTAAATTTTGTTATGATCTCATCGGTAAGGCTAGACGACGGTATCGAATTTATGTAATTTTGAACCTGAATAAATTCCCCTCTTTAAAGAATACTGTTTGCAAGTTTAATATTTATGCAAAGACGACTTTTTTTTGCATATACTTATTCCTAGTATAATAGAAAAACATATAGAAAAATCTGTTTCTTTTTATATACATATGCCAATACAAAAATGCACATTTTTGTTGGGGATAGCACAAAAAAAGACGTGGCGATCAAAACTTTGAACGCATAATTCAGTAATGGATCATTTGAACTGCACTGGAACTCCCATTGCACATGTCCCTCTCGCCAGAATTGCATTATAATAATGTATTTTACGACTGCCATGTTTCAAATGTTCATGCCACAAGCGATCGGTTCTTTAAGAAACATTAAAAATCGATGTACTCGATTATTATCCATTAAAAATAATCGAAATATATTAATCAATTTTTTTTTTTTTTTCTATTTTCTAAACGCTGTTTACTGCATGAATATGCTAGCTATGCGTGACGAAAATACGTGACATCTCTGCTATATACGTACGTGTGTGTGTGTGTAATATAGTTTTAATTCTGATTTATAGAAATTAAACACTCGCTAAGTTTTCATTATTTTTTTTATAAGCGTGGGTCGGATATTCGAGAAAATAACTAATGCGATATAATAATTTCGACTTTAAGTTTATTAAATTAAATATGTTATTTTTAATAACTCTATTAACTTTTATGAATAATACAGTTTAAAATTTTCTGTTAAATTTTAGTTGCCATTAAACGAAAACAAAAATATTTTATCAAAAAAATCTATTTTACGCAAAGTGATGCCCGCATAAAAGTAATATAAAAAAAGCATATAATTTGCAGATAAATATAAAATTATATGCAAAAGAAAAAATTGCATAATGACTATCATAAAATGGTGTTGTTCAGATATTTAAAAAAAAAAAAAAATCTATGTGAGTTAAAAGGTTTTTAACTCGCTTCATGTACTGTAGAACAATTAAAAATTTATTATTAATTTATTATAATAAAAATATATATTATTTTAATTTTATATAAGCATATTTACATCCAATAAATATAAATTTAGGTATAATTTATTACAGTATAATTTATAACGTAACATTTTTCAAACTGAAATCCGGAAAAGGATTTTCGTGTTAATGGCGAAATTATAGAAAGCGTAACGATTTAAAAATATTGATCTTGCTGCAATAAACGTAAACTTTTTTTTATTTTTTTTAATTTATTTTAATTTTTTTAAATTGAATAATCAGTACGATATATGCATTATTCTATTTTTCCATTATTTCCATCGAATTTTAAATGTTATTCGGGCATTCCCGAATTTTAAAAAATTCGATAAAAATTATCATAAGATTTACATATTGCGCTTCAGTTTTTACTGATTTTATAATACGCAAACTTGACGTTGATGGCTTTAATTAATTCGAGTTATATAAAATGTCTTCTAAATGAGTTGTTACTGTGGTTTATATATTATAAAATAAAGAAAATAAAATTTGTTTTTTTACTAATAAAATGTCTTTATCGAACAATACTTATATTTTACGGATTTATAAAAATTGAATGCGGATATCTTTGTCAATATTTCTATCTGATCTTCGAAATGTTTGTTTGATACATTTAGATACGAGTGAGATAACACGAAAAATAAAAATATTTCTTCCCCGTTTTTTCGTTATCTTCAAAAATATTGTTCTTTTATTGACATATAAATACTTTTAATCTATAAAATAATAAATTGTTTAATATTAATTTTTTTGATAAGTAATATATGGCTAGAGAATCAAAGGATTATATGACAAAAATGGAGGTTTGGTGAAGTTAATAATGTGGAGAAAACTGATAACCTGTATTATTTTACTTGATGATAATCGAGGAAATGGTGTCAAGATGTTTTGTTTGGCAGAGAAATATTTTTCTGGAAAATCATTTTTTTTACTTAAGTTTGATGATGGTGATATGAGCTTAACAGTAAAATTGTTAAATAGTAATTTCCCAAAATTTTTTTCTTTCAATATATGATGAAAGATATCATAAAGAATGATTATAAATTTTATGCGTGTTACAAAGATAAACAAAAATGAAAATATTATAAATACAGACTTACTACTACTGGAAATGTTTATATAGTTAGCTATTCAGTTATAATGGGATAACGCATTGTCTTTCATAATCGAAAATATGCTTTAATAGGTAAGAAAACTATTCTCGAGAATTGCATTATATAAAAATGTTTTCTAAGTACAAATCTGTGATATAAAATTCAGAAGTTGCAACAGCGTGTGTCTAGAAAGTTACAAATGGATGATTGTTAAGAAGTACATCTCTGTGACAAAAGTATGTTCAAAATCTGTGGACTTGGTGTGGTGAATAAAAAAGTACGTGAACTGGT
>WUQG02074273.1:0-27242 GCA_011317285.2 Androctonus mauritanicus | reverse complement strand
ATGATTACGCACAAATGTGCCGTGTTTATGTTTAAAAAAAAGTTTATGTTAGAAGCGCTGATGCTATAATTTTATAAGATACGAGCAGTTTTCCACCACTCTAACCATGCGCCCACCTTCACGCAGCAGATTTTTTTGTTTTCCAAATCGTTTTAATTATTTAATTTTGTTTACATAAATGTTAATTATATATTTGTGTTGATATTTTGTATGGTGATCATTCAAATCAGGGAGGCCCCAGAGAGACTTCCGTTCTGTGACTAGATAGCTGTAGGCCCGCCGTGCAAGAATCAAGTGTTAATTAATTATATTTCAAATTTATACTTGACACTTGTACAATTTTGTTAAAATGTTCACAAAATTTGATTCACTCTCTGTTTTTTTTTTAATTAATAAATTCTAAACGGTTTATTAAATTAAATATTAACCGAGAGAGGAAAAAAAATGTTTAAGAATTTTTTAAGATCGAAAAAATATATATATTACATGCAAACATTTTGTTCACATCACTCAAAAATAATTCTAATTAAAGTAATATCGATTGTATACTTTTCAATTTATTACTTGTCATCTGCACATATTATACATTTCTTTGTTTATCTTTTTTTTTTTAACTCTAACGATTTTTATCTTCCTAATATCAAATACAGTATCCCCAATATTGAATTAACTTACCCACTTTCCCTTATTAATTAGCCAGATAAAAACAAATGCTGAACATTTTTTTGTCACTGATGTATAGAAAATCATTGTAATAAACATTTTCGGGAGCTTATGAAAAATTTTAACTGTTTTGTTTTTGTTTTTTTTTTCCTCTTTTGCTTCAGTTTTTTTCTTGACAGTTCTGATGACATTCGCATGCTTTAGCTGTAATTTAACACGAGTTAGTTTCTTAATATGTTTGGTACATTTAACAAAATAAAAAAAGTTTTTTTTTTGGTTTTCAATATTTTTGCATTATGGAAAAAATATGTGAGGTAATTCGGGGAAAACAAGAGTGGAGGAAGATGAGAGTTTTGTGGTTGGGGGAAGGTTGAGTTTTGAGAAAATTGAGTTCGTCATCATGATCGTCATCGTCCTCTTCAATTCAGGATATTGTGGTAGGCAGTAGTGATGGCGACCATGTTGAATATCGGGATTTTTGTTATGAGTATAAGGGGTATTATCATGATAAGAAGGGATTAAAATGTGACTGGATTGAATGTATTAAATGCAAGAAATGGCTGCATGAAATTTGTAGTAAAGACAATTCCACTTGCAAAGAATGCTAAGGAATAGTGTTTCCTTCCATTTTTTTCTTCTTTTGCATTGCAAAATCACATTCTATAAATGTCATATACGTATAAAATGTTCTTTTAAATGTGTTTTTCTCTGCTCTTGTAAACCTGATGTGTTGTGCCATCTTCCCCCATGGTAACTGACATCTTCCTCAAATGGTGAGGAAAGATGTCAGTTTTGTTTCATTTAATTTAATTGCCCTTTTTACTTTTACACGTTCAAAAAATCATTTTTTTATTTTCCCAGTTAATGACTAAATAAGCAAGATATATATTGATAAAATTTACATATATATTTTTTTTTCCACTCCACATGTTCATGATAAATAAAGTTATTGTTAATTGTGCCATCTTCCCCCGAATTATCTTATTTAACCTTAATAAAATTTAAATATATTCGAAAACTTATAAACAAAATAACGATAGATTAATAAAAATTCTTTCAACATTTCAAATTTTGATTAATAATTAATAATTTGTTTCAAAATAAATGATACAAGTTTAATTAATGAGCAAATAGATTTTTAATGACCCGATTGAAGAATGTAAACATGATTAATAATTATGTACCATCAAATTTAAATTATCTAAAATTACGAAGAATTACTTGATAAGATGTTATACATATTTATTTAGTTTTTTTTTTATCATCATTATTATATGCGTCATTATATTTTATTATATATTTAAATAAATAAATAATAAAATTGTTATTTGGAAGAACGATAATGATGATAGCGACTGCAACTGTGATATAATTTAGCTGGTGTAAATGACGTTGAGAAGCGATTGAATACTAAATAGTGATGTTTCGATGATCTAAATGATGTGAAGAAGCAACTGAATACTAAAATGGAATGTTCCGATAAAAATAATTTTGAGGATATAAGTGGTGTTGCCGAGCCAATGAATACAAAATGGTGATAACTCAATGAAAATAATTTTTTAAATTCTTCAATGAACATATAAAAATGATGTAGTAGAAGTGGCTGAATTATAAATAGGGATGAAAATAGTGCAAATAATCTAAATTCTGATGCCTGGCCTGCACATATAAATACACATATTGTTCATATTGTTTGCACATAAACGCACATTTATATGTAAACACACATATTGTATCTATAACACATATTTTATCACATATATAATCACACATATTATATATTATATAAACACACATATTGTTCGTATTGTACACATATTGTTCACACACATATTGATCATATTGTTCTCACATATATCGATCATATTGTATACATATTGTTCACACAGATATTGATTATATTGTTACACATGTTCATACGTATTATTCATATTGTACACATATTGTTCACATATAAACACACATTTATATGTAAATACATATATTGTTCTTACTGTATACATATTGTTCACATACATATTGATCATATTGTATACATATTGTTCACACACATATTGATCATATTGTACACATATCGTTCACATACATATTGATCGTATTGTATACATATTGTTCACGTATAAGCACACATTTATACGTGATATAAGAAAGCAGACATTTTCAGGAGGTGCATATTTTTTGTTCATCGTAATTAATTTGATTTTTGAAATGCATGCTATTTTTTTTTTTTTTTTTGCTGATAAAGGGATGCATCATTTAAAAAGTTTGGTAAGCGCTGATGTAGATGCTGACGTGATCATTCTCATTATCAATATCACATTCATCACATTATTTTTGAGTTATTTATATGATAAGATTACCATTTTTATATCTTGTATATCAAAATAAAATACACCATATTTATTATTTGCATTAAACATTATACGTCCATGTAATGTTCGCGATAGAAATGATTAGGATAGTAATTTTGATTCCGATATACAGTACATTCTACATAGCTGATCTTCGGATATAAATAAAAAAGTAAATGAGAATGTCTTGATCCAAATGATCTAAACGATGATGGTTTGATCCAAACAAAATCATTCATGTTGTTTCTTATTATCTGTGTACGGCAAAACAGGTTAATTCTTTAACATTTTCGAAATCGTATTTCGTAATAATGCAAACATTTTTTTTTTAAATATTTTAATAAATTTAAGTCTTATATATATATATGTACGCATATCATCACATAAATCAAAGAAACGAAATTTTTTGGCATTTCCAAATTCTCTTCATTTCACGCTTTTTAAAAGCTGTTATACCTTCAGATGATTTGCGATAAAAGTTCAAAGAAATTTATTGTTCAATAGGAAAACGTATTTCTCTCTGCCATAAAAATTTACTGAAAGTAACGACTTATGCATTATCTTTTAAAGAAAAAAAAATATTATGGAATTTATCGAAAGAGAAACGAGGTATTTTCGGCTATCGTATAAAATTATTATTACTATATATAAAAACTTTTTTTTTTTTGATAATTTATCTTTGATGTAATATATATATGTATATGCATTATAACAGTTTATTACTTATATGGAGCAGAAAATTGTCACGGAAAACTTGTGATTAGACAAATTTCCCTTACGGCGTAACAAAAATCAAATTAAGCATTATAACCTATAAACGATTTAACTATTAACGCTTGACACGTTTTATATTATTATAAACTATTCAGAAATTAGTAAAATTCAGTTATATCAGGAGTAATAAACGTTTCCACTCATGAATAGCAATGTAGTGTAAATCTATTAAGTAGACTTGATGCTTTAAATCTTTGTCACACTAAGACACATGGCAATGATCAACAGAGTGACAAACAGTGGGAGGTCTCTACAGCTTTCTAAATGAACACCCCGTTGTTAATTTAACGGGAGACTCCTAGTTACATTCAGAAATGTGGGAAGAGTGTCACTGACAGTCGGACCGATTCCCAAATTTAATTTCCTGACATTATGCCCATGTAGCGTAAGATTGAAAGTGGATTATAATAATTAAACCAAAGGTTAGTTTTATACAAATCATCATTCCTGTTATTAATTAATCAGAATATCATAATTCATAACTTTAACGAAGATAATCATTCATTTTTCTCTCTCTCTCTCTCTTTTTTTTAACAGGATTATCATAAAAAGTTAAGTAATTAGTTGTGTTGCATTTTACTTATATTTTTTTCCTCATCGCTGAAAGATGTTTCTAATGCATAAATTATCATTAAATTCGCCAATTATTTGGATGAAAATATATCATCGAGTTTTAGGAGATTTTCCCTCTGGAAACAAATCATAAATGATTACTGTAACCATAAAATAAGCACAATTAATTCTCATAAGTTTTTTTGTATATCTAGTAAAAACATCACGACTTTGCTTATATAATTTTTATACTTATACATAAAAGTTAACAAAATATTTGTAACTCGTAAAAATTGTATTAATTTATTTAAATGTAGCCAATAAATGAATGAATTCACAGAATATAATCCGATACATTTAAAAGATTAGTAATAAATTAATTATTAATTTTGGCAACTTAAATAAATTGCATAGTTTAATTAATTAATTTAACTCGGAAGAAGATTGAATATTCTTCTTTAAAAGATGAGTTGTTTGTCGAATCTTAAATATAAACAAATTGATATGTTTGGACCATTTTATTTAATATTCAAACTATATTTATACATGAGTATATAGAATGCGGAAATGTCTAGAAAACAACAATTGAGAAAATTAATCTTTTTTAATACATTAATATTATAAAACATATTCAGAAGCTATAAAAAAAAGGGCTGTCTGACCTAGAAAAAACAAAGCAACGAGTAAATCCTTTATTAACTAAGAAGAATTTTATTTATTCCATTAATATTTACAAAAATCAGAAAATATCAAAAAATGGACTTAACCGCATTGTCTTCTGAGCGACTCATATCAAACTTAAGTTTATTTTAACGTACTTTATAAGTATACAGTAGGAAGACAGAAACTAATTGTGAGTATTTTTACTTATCAATTTTTTTATAACAATCACTAAATGTTATAACTTTTAAATCATCACACGTTTGATAGATTAGATGCTTCCAAATCTTTAAAATATTTTTCGGGAAACTGTCTCTATGTTTATTCGGTAGAAATTTTATTTTTATAGACATCTCAAGGTGCAAAAAGCATAAGTTGTTACAAATATTAGAATATAGTAAGAAATAAAAAATAATAAATAAAATACTGTAATAATCCGAGTTATGGCTCTTTGACTTTTTCTTATGGTTATAACTGTTTCATTTATGTTACTTATGCAAATATGTGTATATATTTTAATTGCAGTGCATTACAAGCATTAATAAGTGAAAAAGACAGTGCTTATGGATATTTTCCAGTTATGGCATCAGTCTAGAACCTAAGGTGACATGACTCCAAGGTATCCTTGTACGGAAAAGTTGAGCAGAATTTATGAAATGTAAAGTAATATATAATATACTATTTTGTAAATTATATGAGTTTTTATACTTATTTTCTATCATTTTCATAAAATTATTGAGATAAAATTAATGTAAACAAAATATGGTTCATAACAATTTGCACATTGCATATCTAACTTGGTTCCTGTTTTTACAAGAGAGATAATGTAACAATAATGTAAGAATTTATTCCTTCAAAAATATAACAACTAGTTTAAAACAATAGCATATTAATACGATAGCGTGCTATTCAATAAACATGAACTATCAAAGTGATCTTCATAGAAAATACCATCATTATATATCTAAATTCTACAGTTAAAGTAAACACATGCATAGCTTTACTCAATTCTATAGAACTGAATAAAGCTATGCAGATAATGGTGAAGTATGACATTATAATGCCATACTTCACACTACCTGAAAAAGCAAATATTGTTGAATAACTCAATCTCTTATAACAGCGAAAATGATGTCAACTGATACACAATATGGGAAATTATGTGCCAACTAATAAAGACGGTTTGACTATTTAAAAAATTTTAAATAGCAGTTTGCTCCTTGTCACAACGTACCCAGTCTCCCCTACTAAATTTCTATAAAATCAACCAATTCTTTCAAAAGTTATTGAGAAACAGCTAGACAGAAAATATTGAATTCGATGCATTGATATGTAAAGTACGGCTTTCACCAATCTATAATGCAATACAAGATATTCTCAATAGAATTTTTACAATATACTCTATACAAATAAAGATTACAGAAAAATGTTAAATATTTACTTCTCGCGCTTAAATTGGATATTTGAATATCTTTTTTTATTATTATTATTCAATATTTTGATATTTACGTTCGTTAACCATCTCAGAATTGAAAATATAATTTTTATTAAGCATTCTAAACATCAGAGAACAGTAAATAAGTACTAACGGTGCTAATTTCGTACGTTAATCTCTATAACTGTATATAAATGAAACTTTTATATTCTTTACAGAAAAAGAAAATTTCATACAAACTATACTTGTGTAGTATCTGTTGACTAAGACATTCCATTTGAAAATTCTGTAGCAAGTGCAACCAACATCCATCTAAGTTTTATTTCAGTCATAATTTCTCAAACTTATGCAATTTTTCTAACTCTTCCCTTTATTATTTTTTATTATATCCGTTTTAATGTTTTTCATCTGTTTATATTATTTAATTCAACTCGGAAAAACTTCTCTAAAAATTTTATTTCCTCTCCAATTAAACTCTCCATGTTTTCATATCCAATGTTTATCTCGTACTTCTTTTTTTTTCTTTATTTTAAAATTACAACTTTCCTTTCTTATATTCTTTATTAAAAAAAAAGTTAAAGAAATGAATGTAAATCTAGTTCTGCCATGTATAATAATAATAATAATAATAAAATAATTCGTAGTTATTCTTCAGAGACTATTGTAAATCTATAAAGTTAAATTTAACAAATTTAATAAAAAATATAGCCATAAATTAAATTCGTATAAATTCTTTTTTTATAGGTGTTAAAACGATAAATCGATAAGTAGAAATCGTGACAGAGTTACTCAATGATCATTTACTTACAATCTTTAGAAAGTAACTTCAATCAAATTTTAAATGTTTCAATACTGAAGTGTGTTCTGCATTGCAACAAACTGAATAAATAATTATCTTTATAGAAACCAAGATAATATATTCTAATTTCCGAAAATATTTGCATACAGAAGTAAAAAAATAAAAATAATAATAATAACAATGTCAGATAATGAATCCACTCATCGTCCAATTCATTAAACTTCAATTAACCAAACTTTTATGTAAATATATATAATAATTAGAAATCTTTCGTCGTAAAATAATTACTTCCTAAAGATTTCTTTTTATTTTTATATCTTCAAACTATCCATTTAACATGTTTGTATTGGAAACTTCAATCAAATTCGTTCCGTATGCCCGAGGGCTGAAGAAAGTTTTGATACAGATGAATTTTTGATACTTTGTAAACATGGAGTTCAGTTTCTGGTATCTCAATCTAAATATATTATCGAGATTTAATATTTTTAATAAAATTAATCCTTACTACTTTGCAAGAATATCAGTTATCTTTCTATAGAATTGATTTTCTTAAGTTGTTCTTAAACCATTCCATTCATGGACTGGTTTGAAGTGTTAGAGGTGAATTTAGATTTTAAACTCGCTTTAGGCAAGATGTCTGCGTATCTGATCCATCTGTGCCTTCTTTCTATCGCACTCCTTTCTGGATTTAACAATGCCTCCAGCTAGGTCAAAGTATTGTTACTGATTTCGTAGTAAAGTGTCACTACGAGAAAAGTCCATCTACGTTTAAAGAGTAAAAAGCAAAGTATGGGAGATCAGGAATGACTATTGAAACTATCTAACTCGATGGTTGAAGAAGTTTTATTTCACAAGAATACAAATTTAGAACACAATTTATGGTTTTATTATGTATTTTAAATGATATAATTCATAAAAATTCCGATTTAAGTTGATAAAATCAATAGATTTTTAAGCTTTATATAACTTTCTATATCTTTTTTCTTATTGTTTCGTATATTTAAGTAGAAAATTTTACTATCCTTGCATAGATAAATTCGATAAACAGAAAAAATATTCATAGTTTGCCAAATTTTTATATTTATATATCATAGAATAATCATTATTTTTGCATATTTTACTGTTTAATGATTCGTTACTTATACAGATAAGCATATAAGTTTCTTGAAGAAAATGATCAGAATTTTCTACTTTAACTAATAATGCGAGTTGAATGGTTAAAAAGCAAGTCAACCGTAGCTTAATTCAAAATGCTTAATTGTGGTTTTTTTTATTATTATTTTAAATAAAATAACTGCAAAAATATACTAAAAATAGCCAGTATAACGTAATTATTCAAACCAGATTAAATTTTAGCAACTTTTGGAAATATAAGCTTTGTGGAATATTTTGAATAATTAAATCTTGGATAAAACCTTCCTTCTCATAAGTAGAAGTCACTATTAATCATTTTGACTAAACTTCTTCAAATCTAGGATGGAGTTTCTTTTTTTCTTTCTAAACAAAAAAAAAATTTAACCGTGTTTACGTGTTTTAATCGTATTAAAAGTTTGTAGTTTAGACGTTGATTTAATAATATTTCTTTGTTGCAAGAAACTAGAGATTTCCTTTAAAGTCGGAAAAAAGTAGAAGACGTGTCAGTGCACTGTGACAGCAAATGAGACAGATCAACGCCTTTCCTATGTCCAGCTGAGGGTACTTAATGAGGCCATTAATATTCCTTCGGTTTGCCACTTTGCTGTAAAGTACAGTGACCATGGTCATTAACAACACACTTTACATGCACTTCGACCTTTAGTGGAATGTTTGATATTGAATTACCGAGTCGTGTCGATATTTTCGTTGCCACTTTCTCTTTCTCCTCTGTTTTTCCCCCCTTTCCTCTTCGTGAAACGGAAAAGGAAAGGGAATAGGTTTATACAATGCTACAAACATACACACCCATCTCTTCTTTCTCAAATACAAGAAAAAGGAAGAAATGCTGTGTACATGTGTCCTAAACACAAACAATTCTCGTTTAACAATTTTTATAGTAAATATTATAAAAATTGATAAGAATAATAAATTATTTTCTTTTAGCAGAATATTCGAACACAATATATTATGCATGTAAAATATTATACAGAAGTTTTACTTGTATAACAACCCAAGTAATATACATATACACTACACGACAATAACATTTAAGTGATCAATCCAAATAAATTACCGAAGTTATCAAGATATAATCAAACAGCCAATATGGCTGCTGGCATCTTAATTTCGATGATTAATCAAACTTTGATCCTGTGAAGTGGGTAACTTATCTTCATAACTTGTTAACCATATGATACAGAACAAATATTCCAATTTGAAAGTTGTAGACACGGAAAGTTAATCCAAAAAATATCATTTTTCTTTCAGTTACACCATTCAATGCTCAGATTAGAAAGGTATTTAATGTTAAAAAACGTGCTCAATCAGCTGATCACTTACAACATATTTGGAAATGAATTATCTGATTGCATAGCCTACATGTTTTTCAAATTGCGAAGAAGAAATCATATTGCATAAACACGTTCTTAATAACTCCAAAATGAATGGCATTAACTTCCATAAATAATGTTTTAAATGATTTTAATATTGTTACCACGTTCATAGAGAATATATCCACATAAATATTGCAAAACAACATTTTGTACCATTTTTATACTTCTAAAAAAACGTTATTATTCCTTTGGCATAATATTTTTTAAGTCTTTGATTTGAGCATTGCATAATTTCAATTTGGAAATTATGCGATTGCATTATTGTGCATTTTCATATTTATTAGAATTGCAATTATTAACTGAAATTCCAATAATTGCAATTTATTGAAATTATGCAATGCTCAAATCAAAGACTTGCAATTTGATTAAGAATTGCAATTATTAATTAAAATTATGCATTTTCAATATAATGCAATTGCATAATTTTCAATTGGAAGTTATGCAACTGCATACTTTTTTCAATTGCATAATTTCAATTGAAATTTTTACTCTTTCTTGAATGGTTAACAAGCTATGTATAAAAAGTCCTACTACTGGAAGTCAAAAGTCAGATTTGAAAGAACTATAAAAAAAACCAGTAATTGTTTGATTATATTTTTGTTAACTTGGATAATTTCAAGATGGAGCATTGTAAGTTTACTTGTATTTAACACATCCATTTATCTATATGTATGTGTTTAATTTTTTTTTCGTATTATAAACGTGCATATTACACACCGCATACAACGCACTATTTTATTCACAATCGCATGCAAACTATAGTATAATCCACACACACACACACACATATCTCAGTTTATGGTGTATTCAAATACGAGTTACATTATGAATACAAATCACATTCAGGTTTATTTACATAAATATATATATTCTTTACGTTGTATATGAATATTTTATCTACATTTTAACAAGGACAAAAGTGGTTCTTTCAAACATTTATAGGACAGAAATGTTTATTTCTCTAGTCAGTTCTAAAATATATATGTATGACTAATCCTAATAAAAAAAAAATAATAATAATAATAAATTATTCAATTATTCCAAAAATAATTTTTTAATATTATTTTATTAAAAAAAACGAAAAAAAAAATATATATATATATATTTAAAATAGTAGAAGAGTAATAATAATAATAATTAACTGATCTAGTCCATAAAATAATTATTTCTTGAACAGATTTCTTCAGATCGTTTAAAATTTAAGCAACAGGCTTATCTAATTAATGAACTATGAGGATAGAATTTCCTTTAATTCGATCTATTAATGAGTATACTCTAAGCACAATTATCTATAAAAGTAAAGCGAAAATAAATAATCGGTTAATTAGATGAGCTTTAACGTTATTTAATTCCGATTTAGTTAATTATGTAGGGTTTTAAACTTAATCATTTATGTTTCTTAAGTAAGATTAAAAACAAATAGTATATTATTTCGGTGTCTAACCATGTTAAATAATGATTTTTAAGTACAGTTTTTTAATATATAAAAATCAACTTTTAATTTTCGTTTTCTCGATTTAGTTGCAAATATTCTTCTAGAAAAAATTAGCAATAGTTGAAAAAAATAAATAAAAAATCTGGTAGAAAATATTTATAATATTTCTTAAGCATTTAATGTAGCGATACGAAAGAATTCCCTTTTTTTTTTTACTATCAAATTTGTGAATTTTTATCCATATAATTACAGATTAAAAAAAAAAAAAACATAAAATAATTTTGCGATTCACTTCACCGAATATTCATATAATGATTATGCATTAAAAAAATTTTTTTTTATATACAGATTTAAACTACTGCTAACAATAACTACTTGGATATATGTGTATCTATATATATATATATATATATACAGTATATGTTTGAGAAGTTATCAGAATTCCTTGTAGCAAATTTTTTAATCTGCGACTGAATTCTTTCTGTAATGGAATTGTAAATTTAGTTCATTCTTTGTTCTACTGTATTTTATTCTGCAATATAATCCGAAAGATTGCATAATGGATGATGCATTTTTGCTAGAGGAGTTTTTTATTCTTAATATATATATATATATATATATACGCTCTTTGATATTTTAAACTGGAAGAATACTGTTGTAGTGTGTGGTTATTTTATAAAATGATAGAGAAATAAATTAAGAATTTTGTTATAAAAAAAGTCTCAAAAAAAAAAAAATTAAGTGAAGCTTTTCGATAGTGTTAATTAATTTTAATTAAGAATTATTTGATGATAATAAAAAATGAATTCTTGTCGGTAAACGGTATATTTAACTTATTAAAAATTATTCCGTGAAAGAACGTTTTTGTATGTTTAAAGTTTATAAAAAATTCACGTAATGATTTTTGTTAAACAGTTTATAACGATAATTAAAAATTATTATACACGATAACGATTTTAAATAAATAATTCTGTTTAAAATATATAAATTTTTAATCAATTATTATTTAAAAAAAAAAAAAAAATTTAGCGTGACATCAAAAATGAATACATTTTTTCTTTCTTGTAATAAATGTCATTCCGAAAATTGTCAATTTTGATTTTATTTTTTTTAAATAAAACAGACTTTTTACTATGATTTAAATATTTTATGTTTGTAAAACAACATTTTATGGGAAGTAGTTGGAGAAGAAGAAGAAAAAAAATGCATTCAGGTTAAATAACGGCTGCAGAATCGTTGTCAAAATTTATTATGTGAAACGAGTTCATGCATTACTTACATATTATGACTAAATATATTTTTTATTTTCTCATTGATTTGAATTTTTTTATAAATTCACATATAATAATAACAATACTGTAAAAAATTAATGAATTTTCCTGTGTATATGTATATATGTATATCGTCACCGATATGTGTAAAATTTTAGAATATATAAAATAAAATTTTGAATTTAGTTGTGAAATCCTTTTGCACATAGTACACCACAATTTTTGGCTCAATTTCTCTTTCCTTGTATTTTTTTTAAAAACTATTAAATGCGCGACGTGATCTAGAAAATTCAGAAACTATTTCGTATCGTGCGTGTCATGGATAGAGCACAGCTATTTTGTTCGGACTGATTCGTGACCGCTCGTCAAATTGAATTCGATTCTCTAGGGTTGCTTTCAGTGTGAGGGAATAATGAGACACTGGAGTATATAACGACATTCTCATCCCTTTTTAAAAAATCCTCTTATCAAGAAAATCCATCATCAGTTTAATAGATAAGAATCATGGCAACCTATACATAACATCAGTTCAAAATATAGGATTTAAAACTTCATAGAAATAATTTTATAAATATAATAATTCATTTAGATGAAGAATTTCTTCTATTTTTACAATAATAAAATATTTAACTTCTATTTTTGCTGGAAAAATATAGGTACAAGTGTTAAACTCTTGATGTGTTTTGAAAAACCCCAGCATAGAATGTGCAATAACTTCATAGTCAATCTAAATGAACAGTTAATGGATAGATAAACATATACAAAAGGATATCTATATTGAAGTTTTATCACTCATTCTATATATATAATTAAGGATCAGACTCATAATCTTAAACAAACTACGGATATAGCACTCAAAACATGATAGTTACAGAAAAAATTATTAAATCTGTCGGTAATGTTTCAACTTTTAAATATCTTTCTATATATATATATGATTTTTTATACTTGTAAACATCGTTATATAAAATATTTAAAAAAAAAAGTTAATTATTCAAATAAAAAATAAATATTTACTAGGAACGAATATATTGAATTTAATATTAACTAATAAGAAGACGTAAAGCTGAAGACATCCGAAGAGGATGGAAAAACATGAATTTGGTGGATATAAAAAAACAACCGAATAACCTCCCTCTTCAGAAATTTTATTTATATGAAAATTCGATTTCTATCCAGGAAAAAATACGGAAGAGAAGAGCTAAATCAACATTTTTGCCTGGAAATATATTGCGCATAATATAAGAAGAAGAGGGGAAAAAACATAAATAATCTTCAGAATCTCAATTTATAAATTTCCGATTATTTTTTTCCCTCCTCCACCCAGTTTTTTTTTTTTTTTTTACAAAGAAGAGGGCTCAAGAATATTTTTTAAAGTTTTAAACGATGGTAAATACCATTTAACAAAAAACATTATCGGTAGGTAAACTTCAAATCGAAGGAGTTCCCTGGAGGTTGCACTGCTTCAATCTCTTCTGTTGGGAGATGGCAGAGTGATAGACGTGGTGACGATGCCAAGTGTCTCGATCTCTCAAACAATTCCTCCTAAGTTTTCTGAATCTCCCTCTTTTACTTTTAGTTTCTTTTCTGTATCGAAAGATTTCTTTTACTAGCGTGACAGTCTCCTTGTAGTGGTTACTGCATCTGATAACGACACTTCCCAAATAAACTTTCTATGATAAATGAAACCTTTGTCTTCTTTATTTTTTTTATATAAATCGTCCATACTATATTTTTATTAATAGTATATATTAACAAGAAAAAGATAAAATACATAAATTTTCAGCTTTCTTAATTCAGATAAGATTAATAAAATCAATATATATATAGATGAGAACTCTATATTTTATTTTTCAATTTTAGAAAATTAAAATTTAAGAATACATTAAAAAAAGATATTTAATATTGATGCACATTAATAAATTTAATATAAATTATTAATTAAAAATATATTTCTTACTTAAAATCATAAAGAGAAAAAGTCAAAATTTAATTAATAATCTTTCTTAAAAAATTTTATATGAGAAAATATTAATTTTCTTTTTTTTTTTTTTAATCGATCCAACGTTCGTAATGTAACATAGATTAATTACATAACATAGATCGTTGTATCTCATAATTACATAATTATGTACATTTAATAATTGATCAATTTATAAAATTATTACTCGCATTATAACGACGATTAATTAATTAATTAAAATCATGTTACGTTTGATAGAATATTTTTTTTTTATTAATGATTAAAACGATGTTTTATTTCTATAAAAAAAATTTATAATTTATGGCAGTAAAAATATTAAATTTATATAAAATAAACTATTATATTTTACGCAAAAACATATTCAGATTTTGAGAATCGAGTAATATCGATTGAAGAAATAATAAAAACTTGCAACTATCATCAATATTTCATCATCGAATTCTGATATCTTTTCATCTTAACTTTCAATAATGAATGTATCTAAAAAAAAATCGGTGCTTCTGTACAAAATCACTTTATGTAATAGTAATAATAACTTTAAATATAAAACGTTGTTTATTTTTAGAATAATTTCTACTCTAATCTCTCTTTGTATTCTAAGATTTTGTTTTTCTTTACAAGCTCTTCTTTAGCTTGCTTTTCTTCTTTTAATTTCGTATAGATTTATTTATTTTTTTCTTGTTTAAACTACTAAAACATGTTTTGTTAGTTTATAAAAATTACAAAAATAAAGGTCATGTTTTCTCTAACGTATTATTTATTTATGTAATTTTCTGATGTTGTTATACAACAGATATTATTTAGTGTATTGAATTCCTCATAGTTTTCTCAGTCTATATTTGACTTCTTTTTATTTTTTTTCCTGTGCGAAATTTCCATATCGATTTTAAGGATCAAACTCTCGACTTCTTCTTTCTTCACTTTATTTTTTTTTTCCCCTTTTCCAGATATATATATATATGTATATTTATATAACCTGTTCTTCACAGTCGAGACACACAGTTCTTACTCGGAATAAATCAGTTTTAATTTTATTTAATTCCTGAAATACATCGAATTAAATTAATTTTTATAAAATATAAATATCTTTTTTTAATTTAATTGATTTTATCGTTGCTAGTAAGATATATAAGGAAAATTATCTATGATAAATGTTTTCTTCATTCTACTTCAATAAATTTTGTAGATCAAATGCAGTCATTAATTTTCCAAGTAAAAAAAAGATGCGATACCAGTTTAAAAAATTGAATATTACAGTCATACATAAAAAAATAAACATCATCTAGCAAGTACGATAAAGGAAGTTTCTAGTTCTGAATTGCACATCTCATACCACCATTCTTCATATTTCTAACATAATTCCACATTTACAGAAACGTTCAAAACCTTCACTTAATATACTTTTTTTTTTCAGTTTGAATAGTCTCAATTTTCGGATTCTACTTTATATTTTGTGTTTAGAGTTATGAAAATGAACTCTTCCTTCCTGCAGAGATAATCGATAGATGATTTTTATATTTAAAATGAGATTCGGGAATTTCAGCGATTGCATTCATAGTGGTAATTACATGACAGAAGGTCGAAGCTGCCCAACATCCTGTATGGTCACTTGACAATAAATTAATTCTGCTAGCTCTATCAAAAGTTCTGGTACTTCATTATAGAAATCGATTGAAAAGGATTTTTGAACTGTAATGCTAGTTGTAAATCAAGAATACATGCAAGTTAATAAAGAGTATATAAAACTAATATTTAAAAAATGTTTTTTTTTAATCATTTATATCTATTTTCCAATAAAATTGTTATGATAATAATGGTCTGAATTGGGAAACATTCAATAATAACGGTTAAACTATCGTCGATGTTTAATGCGAATTTTGCTTTCTGAAACTTTCGACCTCCTTTAGTAGCTCAAATGTTAGTGATTGAAGTTTAATGGCGCAAGAAAGATATAGCAAGAAAATCAAATTCAGTAATATCAGAAGGATAAAAAATATGGTAGATAAATAGTATCAAAACATTAAATTTCATATAAAAGTTGTTATTATGTCTGTAGTAGCAATAAGCAAATTACTGTTTAACCCAATGATGTTTTTCTTTAATTACATCTTTAATAAATTAACTATACTATTCTTAAAATATTTTTTAATAAAGGAAACTTATTTACATTCAGATTGAATGATTTTTAACCTTTTATGAGAAAAATCTATCCGTCAAACTATTCGAATTCCTTATTATTCATAAAATTTTTCATAAAAAGTCTTGGCATATCGCATTCTTCAATAGCATGTATCTGATGTTTTTGTAATCTATTCATTTTTCCTTCATATCTTTTCAATTCCGTTCCATTATTCGTTTAAAATACCTTAAACATACCATTTATTTATTCGATTTAACACAAAATATCGAAGTAGCTTTGTCAAGTTTTTGACACGAAACCTATATAGCATCCGTATAAAAGTATTTATTTTTAAATTTATGAAGTAATAAATGTAAAATTTAAGATAAATTATCATTAAAATCTTCAAGGAAAAAATCGTGTTAATTTCTATTAATTATACATATTTTATTTGTTTAATAATACCAGTAATAATTTTCATTAAATGTATTTTAATATAGCAATCATTAAAATAACATAAACTAAATATAGAAGATTCATTAAAAAAAAGTATCTAATAAATTCATAAACTTTATGAAAGCAAAATCAATAAAATAATAAATTTCATGAAAATGACAAGTAAAAAAAATCACAAAATTTATTAAAAAGGTTATTTTTTAATATTTTTCAAGAAAATGACATTTTTGTATATTTCAAAAATTAACATTTTGTATTTTTTTAAAATTGACATTTTATATTTTTTCGAGAAAATGACACTATTTTTTCTTCTTAGATTTGCATGGAAATGAAAATGATATAAAATTGTAATTTGATGTAGTTTTGTGAAATTTATATTAATGGAAATTTCACAAAAATAGCATAAAAATAAATTCATAAATGGCAAAACCGAAATCAAATAAAACTCATAAATTTTCAGAAAGAAACCGAATAATAATTTTTAAATTTCATGACGATAGAATTATTTTTAAACATAAAAGTTAAAAACTTCAATCTCTTAATGATCAACAAAATCAACTAAGTTATGTATAAATACGACTAGAAGATATAGAAGATTTATTAAAAAAAAAAAAGTATATAGTAAATTCATAAGCTCTATGAAAAGGATATCAATAAAATCACAAATTTCATGAAAATGATAAATAAAAAAAATCACAAATTTTATGAAAACGATATTTTTTTAAATATTTTTCAAGAAAATGACATTTTGTATTTTTTCGAGAAAATGACACTACTTTTTCTTCTTAGATTTGCATGGAAATTAAAATGATATAAAATTGTAATTTCATGCAGTTTTATGAAATTTACATTAACATAAATTTCACAAAAATGGCATAAAAAAAAAATAAATTCATAAATGGCAAAATTGAAATCAAATAAAATTCATAAATTTTCAGAAAACAACCGAATAAAAATTTTTAAATTTCATGACAACAACAGAATTATTTTTAAACATAACAAAATTAAAAGCATAAAATCATTGATTATTAAGAGATTGATTATAAGCATAAAATCAATAATCTCTTAATAATTAACAAAATCAACTAAATTATGTATATAAATGCGAATGATATAAAAGAAAATTTCGAAATTTTGTGAAAAATAAACGGATAAAACTTGCATAAAAATTGCGTTGAGTAAGTTCACTAAGTTTATTTAATAAATTCATTAATTTCATTAAATTCACAATAATTATTTTTAAATTCTTGACATTATAAAATTTAATCAAATATTTTTATTTCATAAGTATTATTAATAATATATATATGATTGAATTTAACGAAACATAAGACATATTTTTCTTTATAATGCAGTATATCAATTCTCATCGACATAATAATCAGCTTATTGCATCAACAGAATTAATTCAAACTAATAAATCAATCCTAGAAATTAATTGGTAAAATAATAAATATTAAGAAAACATCATAAATCATCTCAATAATTTATTTATTCATTTTTGAAATTTTAATCATTGGAGATTTTAATCCTGATACTGTAATTAATTATTTAAATAATCAATACTTAAGAAAGAAAAAAAAATATTATTATTTAAAATAAGCTTTCGAAATTATGTAAAAAATTTTATAAAGAAATTATGCAAAATTCTTTAAAAAAAAAAAAAAAAATTAAAAATTTTAAATATTTATTTATTATTATTATTTTTTTTATATATGTATAAATATTTTCTAAATTGGAAGAGATTTTTCTGTTATTGACATTCGTAAATCACAAAGTGAAATTTTCTCTTTTCTCTTTCTTTCTTTTTTTTTTTTTATTTATTCTTTATACTTTGTTGTCAGATTTTGTTTTAAGGTTGAAAAAGAATGATTGACATTCGGAAAGAACAAAACACGAAATTTGGCAACATTTCGTGCCTCTGGCGACTAGGGAGGTACCGTACTAGTCGCAGTAGTAGGAATAGTAGCTGAAAAAAAAATATATATATATATATATAGAAAAGTTCTATATATGAGCAACAAAACATAAATTTCGAAATATTCTGACTATCAGCTCCACCAAAATACGTGTACACAATTGGTAAATTCACTGTAACAACTCGTATATATACATATATATTTTCTTCAAAGCATGAGAAATACTAAATCTACTTAATGGGAAATATAGTCTTTAGTATGTGACTTCAATGTTGAAAATATTTTATATACGGATCGTTTAATTTCGCTTTTGCATACTAAATCATGTTTTTTTTTTTTTTTATCTTGCGTATAAAATTCCTTTTAAACATTTTAAAAGTAAATTTATAAGTAAAGATAATTAATAAAATGCATAATAAAAAAATAAAAAATAAAAAACTGAATGTTAAATTATTCATGTTGCGAATTTTTTTATTTTTTCTAAGTATAAATATATATATTTTTTTCTTGATTATATTGGTGCAATATTTATGAATACAGAATTATTCTCGCTTTTAAGAAAAATCATAATATATTTAAAATTTACATCTTAAAAAATGCATGTTTACATATTTTTTTCCCCTTATAAAAAGAGAAAAAATACAAATATGTATATTTATTGCATAAAAAAAAAATACAGTTTAGCATTAAAATAACCTAGTTTATTAATTTTGAGAAAGCAAATTGTATTTTTTAGAAAATCGAAAAAAAAAAAAATTTTAATAATAATAATAATAATAATAATAATTGCAATGATAATTATCAAAGCTAAATCTAATTATTCGTTAATGGAGAATAATTTAGAAAAATTATAGAAATTATTATTTTTCATTTCTTTTTTTCTTTATTTTTTAGTAAAGTTCACGAATTTTATAAATTAATTTTCTATCACTATGTATATATATATGCATATATATTACAATTATTTATCTACATATTACATATAAATATGTAGATATACAGTATATGTAATATATCTACATATCTAATTATATCTATTTGTAATAATATATATATATATATATGTATATATATATATACATATATATTACAATTATTTATTTACATATATATTTATATATGTGTAGATAAATAATTATAAAAAAAAAATTATATTTGTATTTATCAATAATTTTAATGAATGAAATTTAGTCACTTCCACATATCTTTCCTTTTTTAAAAAATTGTTATAGTTTATAAAACTTGCGTTTTATTAAAATTTTGAATAATTTTACGGCAATTGAATTTTATAATTTTTTGATTTTTTTTTTAATATAAGAACGAAAATCCTATTAGATTTTCTAGCAGCTCTTTCTTATTTTACAATGTAAAAATAATAGATTATGCATGTGTGTGTGTGTGTGTGTGTGTGTGCGTATACATTTAACTGTTTAGCAAAAATTTTTAATTGAGTATTTTCTACTTTTAATATCATAATATCTAGAAATAAATTTAAAACAATTATTTCTTAACAAAATTCTAAATAAAAAAATATCTAACCAAAATTAAAAGTAACCAAATAAATGTTTAGGAATTTTTCACGTTCATAAAAATGCAGTACGAAAAAAAAAACTTTTTTTTTTCTTCGAAAAGTTATAGAAAGATATTTAATTATTTTTTATGTGTCTTTTGAACCTTACAAGAGATAACTCTTGCGAAGTTCAGAGACCTGTATATTTTATTTTATCAACAGAAGAACATCGAATAAGAATAACCACAAATTTGAAGACTAGAATGCTGCGCTTACCTATCATACATTATTGAATTGTTACATCTTCGAAATATAATAACTGAAAATATACATTGAACATAACCAACATAGAATCTGTTTATATTTTCGAAAGTGCACTTTAAAACTTTCTTTAAAAACTACTGATATAACTATACCGCAATATCGTTCAATATAAAGAAACTTCAAAACTTTTAACGTCTATCTTCAAGATTAGTTACTTTAGTTACTAATCTCTTGAAGATATAAGTAACTAATCTTTATTTCAAAAAGAGATTAAACGTATGACACATAATGGCGTATTTATTTTTATTCTCAAACCTTTAAAAAATAAAAGATTTCAAAATAAGTAAGTTTATGTTATATATACAGTTGACTCCCGATTTACCGGAGTAATAGAGGGGAAGATATCCACGGTTAATCCAAAGGCAGGGAAAAAAATCAGAAATATAAATAACCACTATATGATGAATAGAAAAAAAAATGCTGCATGACATTTTACCTGTACTGTATTTTCAGGAACTGTACTTGAATAAAGTCTCAAATCAACTGTATCAACAAACAAAAAAAAAAGAAGTACGTACGCAAAATAACTTGAACAATCTGACAGTTCAAATTCGGGTAAAAAAGTCAGTCAGAACTTTCTGTTTCTACGCAGAGTTTTCTTTTTTTTTGGCGAACACCGGTTAAGCTGTTCCCGGTAAATCGAGAGTCGACTTTATATATACATATATATGTATATATATCTACAACTCTGCATTATAAAAGTTTTAGTATTCATTGCCAATACCTCGTTGAATGGTAAACATTATTCATCGAACTTACAAGACTATCTTAAAACAGTAAAAGATAAGAGCAATGAAGTATATCCGATTAAAGTTATACACTAAATAAATAATTTTTTTTATTATATATTTCAGAGTTATAACATATTTTTTATATTAAAAAAATATATATTACGAATCTTGGGATTTTTGGGTTTAAAATTTTATTATCTATATATATATACTTGAAAATTATTATTTTTTTCGTATAAATCAAATTTTAACAAATAACAAAATGTTCAAAAATGAATTCTAAACGTATGAAAATTTTAGATATTTACTTTAAACTCGTATATACCGCCTTATATACGATATTGTATAAAATACAACTTTTGTTATTCGAATTTCGAAGTAAAAAATAAAATCTAGAATACAAAATAACAGTTTCCAAAAATTATATACTTTATACAAAATTTTTATTTATTAATAGATATCAATAAAAAAAAAAAAATCTGTTATTTAAAAGAAATAAATGGGAAAACTTTTAACTGTTACATATTTATGTTGCGGATATACAATTTTAAAGTTTTTATACGAAATTGTAATGATGTTAAAAGGAATTTTCTTTTGGCTGATAGAAAAATAAAATGATTTTTGTAAGGAAAAAAAAACGTACAGATTTTCAAAATCTTAAAAGGTCAGTGACTTAAAGCCAAGAAGCAGACATAAAACTGGAAAGAACGACACAGGTTATAGTAGAAGCAACGTTATTATAAAGAAGGTGATGTTGACGGAGAGAAGAGAAACCATCCGAACTGCATCCTGCAAGATTCGAGAAATATACTGTCTATCAACCGTAAACATAATGCCTTGTTGTAAATATTAACAAGAATTTCTATTTTTATACATAATCGTACAAAGTTTGCATATCAGAAATGTGCATACAACAATGAACTTGTTTCAAAAAATTTTATATGTAAATTTTTTATGTTAAGTGTGAATTTTTTTTTCTTACATGTGCAAAACTTTATGAAGGTATTGATTTACTAATATTCACACGTGGAAATATATAAGAATGTAAAGATATATTTACAATTGTCATCTTAATATAATGGCATATGAAGATTTATAGAAATTACAAAGTTTGGATGCAAATATGTTCTTGTAATCATTGCAGATATATACAAAAAATAATAAACTCTGATAATTATCTACATAAAAATAAAATACAGAAATATTAAGTGAAATATTTACATAATTATACAATTATTATATAATCTGTAATCAATGCTAATATTAAATTCATAAAAGCTGTTAGAATTCTTAACTATTTGGAAGTTTTCAGCAAACATCATCTAAAATTTTTTAAATTTGTTCATAATTTCACTGAAATGGCAAATAATAATAATAAGAAAGCAACAGTTCTTGCTTAACTTTCATTTTTAATAGATTCTTTCAAGCTGAAATCGAAAATATGAGTCTTTAAACGGCTAGTGTATATATAATATGGAAGGCGAAGATTATTTTCAGCAATTGGTAGCAAAACTATATTTTTTTCCGCAAGCATTTTTAAATTTTTACTGAATAAAAACTTCTTTTTAAAGTTTGGTAAAGAAAATTTATACACATCAGGCAAAAAAAGTGAGTAATGGATATAACTACGCAAACAGACAGAAGTCTTGAGACATCGAACCGCTCAGGAGGAAAAGTGATGATTTCAGGAAGTTTAAAAAGCAATTGAAACAAGGAAACGCTACGTTTCAGCTAGGATAACTAATGACCTTTTTTTGATAGTGTATAGAAGAAAGTTCTGAATCGCTGTACGTGACCATATATATAAAACAAGCCATAAAATGTTCGTCAGGAATTCGAATGTCGAAATGCCGTGACAGAAAGAAAAACAAGCTGTCCAAAGTGTTAACCATTAGAATTACTTCATGTGCTCTTTTCGATTGAGCAATTTAATCAAAGGTAGTACTCTTCAAAAAAGAGCAAAACAAAAAAAAAAAGTTAGTTGTAAGATTAAATTGCTTACACAGAGAAAGAAATTTTCTCCTTAAAAATTACGATGTTTGGACAATTTTCGACACGAAAACACTAAACAAATACATAAAAAAAATATATAAAATAACACAAAACTTGTACTACGTTGAATATATTTCCAAAAATCTGCATTTTAATGCAAAAGAAATTGTCTCTTGTGACTTTTGATGTTGATTCTACGATCGAAATGTTAGTTTCTCTTTGTTTGATATATAAATAGACACATATATTTGTAATGAACGTTTTGTTTGATTTACTAAAAGCGAACTTTAAAATAAGAATAACCGTTATCAATAATTAACTTAGCCTTTCAGAGAGATACTAAGGTGTATTCAACGTAATTTTGACGTTTTTGGGGAGGAAAAAAAAAAATTAAAACGTGAAATACAAATCTTTCACGGAAATTCCTTAAAAATCTACCAATTGCTTGGTTTCACATCATTAAAATAAAATAACCATTTTCAACAAGGAACTGTTCTTATTTTTAACTTGATGAAGACTTTAACTATTCGATATTCCAATCATTTTCTTGAATATTGTAATTATATTGGATATGTGTCATGAGTATGATTGATAACGTAAAATTATCAATAATATTTATTCCCAGAAATGTTATTATAGAAGGCAAAAATGTCATAGAAAATTTCCAAAATTATACTTAAATATAGGAAATTTTGCAATTTTTTTCTAAAATTAAAAAACAAAAACAAACTGCAGAAAACTTCAGCTAGACAACTATAAAATGCAACTTCTATCACACTTCACATTGAAAAAAAAATATCATCATCAAAGAGCTAAATCACTTTCAGCATGTAATTTTATAACACAAATCTAAAGAAATGTTAAATAATTTCTGTATCAAATAACTCAATTAAGCGAAGTTAAAGATGATATTTAAACACATTAAATTAATGATGTTATCGCGTGCACAATATGTCTTCTCATCATTTTTAAGATTTATAATTAAAGGAATAATTCTCAACTTAACAACAGAAAAAAAAATTTTCTTAAAATCAGTACGAAAATTACACTCCTCTCACTTTTCTGAACATTGAAAAAAAAAAAAAAAATGGCATTGTCTCTATCTACATTCAATGCATCCAATGTTGAATTACTCTGTCAGCTATTTAGATATACTTTCAGCAAAGAATAAAAAAGAAATTTTACTCCATTATCTAACGAAGTTTTCTAAACGGGTTATTTTTAACAGGGTAAAAAAAAGAGTCTTTCTTTTGATTGTTTTTTATTTTCTGCAGCAACGATTGGCCTCAGTGACGACACATTTGTGTCAGTATCTACTGTTGAAATACCTTTCAGCTGTAACACCATTAAGTTAGCTCAACGGATACTCTCTCTCTCCCTCTTTCTCTTTCTCTCTGTTCTCTCGCCGAATCGATGACAGCGGTACGGAACAAACGATGAGATGAACAAACAATGGGCACGAAGTCGCTAATCCAGTCATTGGGACAGCATGCCATCGGTCATTCGTAGACTGAGACTGCAGTTCATTCCATCCAATCTGTTTTCTTTCGCTGCTTGTTAGAAACAAGTGAATCAATCTAGCTATATATATTACCCTTCCAGCTCCCATTTCGTCACGTGAAAACTATTATCGAATTGAGAAAAGTATCCATTAATAATATCTAATTATTTCCTTTTATGCACGGTTTTAAATGTTGTCGATAAATGAAAAATCTATTAACAACGCACAGAAAACTTTGATATTGTTAATGAATTAATTAAAATTTTAAAATATGCTGCTGACAACACTTATATCTCGATAATGTGAACTGTTGACACTATAAACATGAATTATTCACATGATATTTTTATTTTTATAATTATATCCATTACAATAGTTTAATTTCTTATAAACAAATAAAAGTTATAAATATTTTATTTATAGAAGTCAGTTTTGCACTTTTCCTTCTTCATTAGTAGTTAATTAATACGGTTTACATAAATATACTAAGAGTTATCGATAGTGACAGAACGTTGTCGATATCGATATTATCGATAAATCGTTATCGATAATAGATGCAAAAATATAAGTAGTAGTAAAGCGTTAAAAGTTGTGTTAAACGTTTAAATCGAGGTATACATCAGAGCATTTTCGTTCAATTAAAAACAAAAGTAAGAGATATATATAAATCTTTCAACAACTGTTATCGATTCAAACGGTAAAAAAACACAGACACAAATCAGTTTGAAGAAGGAAACATAACGGCGATTGTAATCCAATTATATATAATGTTACAAAAAAAGAAACCAAACAAGCCTGTCTATTGTTTTCGGTGTCCACAAAGTAGAAATGAATAACAGAAGACTTGGTTTATCTTCTTTCTTTATTCTAATTAGTCCTGCTAGATGTCGCAGCGGTCTGTCTAACAAGATTCTATCGAACATACTTTGTGGTGTTTCTGACGATACAGCAGCTAAGTTTATTGATCTTGGACCAAAGAGAAAGTTTTAACAAGCTGGAAACAAACCCCATCCGAAAATTCGCAATTGTACAATTGTTCTCTCTCTATATATATATACAATACATATTTTTCTATCACGAATCAATATCCTTTTTGAAATCCGTACCACTTACTTTTCCTAATATAAATAAAAGTAGATTTTTCTTCTTTAACACATGATTAACATTAAAATCATAAAAATAAAAGTTCAGAAAAGTTTTCAGAAATTAATTGCACCAATATTATTTCACGTATATGTTTCAAAACTCCACTATAAAGTTTTAAAGTGACACTGATATAATTTAATAACTGTATAGTGTAAACTTGTAAATTCCATTAATTCATCCGAAGAGTTTCATCATGAAAAGAATTGGTAGTAAGTTTTGCGAAGAAAGAAGTTTGTTATGTAAGAAAAGCAGATGTTGCAAAGTGCATGGCTCACTCATTTTAAGTCCGAAACAACTCCCTAGTGTCTGTCATTGAGTGAAACAGCAGCGCCACAACTTGGTGACCATTTGTCGTGTAGAAAGAATTCACTAACCTCTTTTGGAAACAGAATGAAATCATCAGATGAAGATAGGATTAAGGGATGTAAGTCTTCTATGGATAAGATGAAGACTTTATCACAGGAAATGATTCTGGGAGGATTTTCTGTAGACATTTCGAAATGACTTACTAATGGTATTTTAACTGAGAATCAGATAAGACAGGCGTTGACATTCCTTATACATCAATTGTATCAGGTTGTGAAACGTTTACTGACGAAATCACGCGAACATCTCATAAGTAGACAATAAATTACCTCATTAATAGCAATTCGATGTGTTGAAATTGCTTCACGAGATGCAAACAATATTAACGTTCTCGTCATCACGGTATATATTTATAGTAGCTAACAACGACACGGACAATATATCGTCATAAATAACGACCGAAGTTCTGTCGCCTCTAGTCTTATCATCGGACTACAAGGTATAGATTTTATTAGGTGTCCTGCGCGGTCTTCTCACAAAACCGTCATCAAAAGACGGTTTATGGACGAGAACGGGGCTCCCTCCAGTGGCCTTTATGGAGATGACTCCGGGTGCTTCTAACAAACACCAACATAAAAACATAAAGAGAAGAAGAAGCGATGAGAGGGGGGGAAAAACAACACGCGGAACAAACAAAACTTCAATTGACGCTTTTCATATTTTCCAAGTTGTGACGAAAATGCGGACGAAAGTTAACTCATTAACATTTTTCGCGGGAAGAAAATC
>WUQG02074162.1:0-27246 GCA_011317285.2 Androctonus mauritanicus | reverse complement strand
TTTATCAGTGAGTTTTAATAGGTATGGTATACAAAGAAAAAACGCGTTTGTATTATTATTAAATTAAATTATGGGCCGCATGTTGGACAGCCCTAATCTGAGTCATATAGCTGCGTAAAAACATGCTAAACTTATACGTGAAGAATCGGATTGAATCTGGGTCCCATATTCAAGTTTTTTCAGGATGTGGTTTAGACTAGGACCTGAAAAAACAATTTTTTCAACATTGGCTAGCCAATCATTGGCCGATTATATGGATATGAACAATCCCTGAGGTTATTGACATAATCCTGATGTTTAGCAAAACTTAGAAAAAAAAAGCTAAACCTACCGTAGTTAGATGGGCACATAATAAAGCATTCGCTTGTCATCTAAAGATGATTCATTTTCAGATCCAGCGCTTCAAAATATTTTCAGGTTGCACTAGCGGATTTTGACTTAAGAGGGCCCGAGGTGTGAGAGATTTTTGGGCCCTATTAAAATAAATCTGTTATTTTTAGAAAAATACATATTTGTATGTATTTTGTTACATTTAAGTATGTAACAAAATCGAAAAAAAATAAACTTTTTTATAATTTAACATAGTTCAATTCAAGCTTTAAAGCTAAATAAGAGGCTCCTTGGGTGGAGGGGCCCGATGCTTATTTCCACCGCCTCCACCGCCTATGCGAAAATCCGCCACTGTCAGGTTGATCTGCCCTGGCCCATCGAATCTTACCTTCACCTTTCGATCTACCTATCTGGGTGTGGACGACACGTAGTTAGCTTTGAAATGGCCTCACCATTTATCTGAAAATATGGAAAGCATTGTAACACTAAAAAAAAAGATCTTTGCCTTCGAAGCGACATTAAACTTATAAAGAAGCTTCCATTGCTTTCCTGAATTTGCCATTCATTTGTACTAATAAGTTCGTAAATAGGCACCATTTCATATTAATACTTTTTATAACAACCGTTAATGATTGCATAACAAGTGTAAAACAAAATAAATAAATAGAATAAATAATCAAATTTAAAATATTTTTCACACTAACATTTAATTCATAATCTTACTAAACTAAAATAGGAAAGCGTAGAATAATTGTTTGCCAAATTTAAACAATTAATACAAATTATAAAATTTGATTCACAAATGTTGGTTCGAACTATATAAAAAGAAGCACTAAATGATATTTATTTATGTATTTTTTTTTTTTTTATCAGTAAATGATCTGTTTACTTCCATCGTTCCATATATATCGATAACTGGTTGGATAACTGGCAATATGGTTTTACGAATCTTCTATTTAATTGATAAAAAACAAGCTATAATCTATTTTTTAATTTAATATTTGTTCATGTTTTTTATCATCGTAGAATTAAGTTGTATCTTTAATATATTTTTACATTTGAATTTAACATTTATAGCCTAGTTTGTTAGACTTTATCAAATATTCTCCTATATCATAGTTGAAAATAAGTTCATACAGTTAATCGAAATTTACAAAATCAGGTTACTGAATAAATAATATAATTATTGCAGAGAAGTCGAGCAATCATGTTTGTTTAAACGTATCGCACTATAATTATATTTAGAACGGAAAATTCAATTAATTAAAACGACTTTTATAAAAACAAAATTTGTCAAATGCCAAAATACTGTTTTCTTGTTTTTTTTTTATATAAATATAAATTTACATCTAATTTTCCTTTTGATTTTACTTTAATAATAATAATTGCTACATAATTGTATATGGCTATAAACACATCTTTCAATGATAATTAACTAAAATTAAATGAAAAAATATGTCAGAGCCTAAAAATTTTCTAAAACATTATTGTATAATTGATAATGAAAATAAAAAATTCAAAATGAAAATAATATTATTTATTTATTTTAACCAGAGTTTGAACAATAACATAGAGGGACATCAAATCTGTATAAAATATTAGTAAATTGAATATATGAGAAAGAGCCGTCAATTCTTCATTTCTTCAATTCTCTAAAATCTTTTTCATTGGCTACCTGTGAAAGATATTGTAGTCTAGGAATTACAAAAGTGAGACTAACAATCCAAATCACGATTCCTCTGAAAAACTTCAAAGAATGAGATTAAATCTAGTATTTTCAGGTAGATTATCGAATGCATCTGTCTTATAGATACGAAATTAAGGAATTATTTCTAAGAAAGATAGAAGCTTAATAGTCGATTTTAACTCTGCTGAATCTCTATGAAGAGACTGTGACAGTTAGCAGCTAACCACGACTTGACGAGATCTGCAGTTGATCTGCAGTGCAATTCGTGATTAAGCCCTAATTTTGCGGTGCGTTGATCCCCATCCTTCGTGGGAATCAAGTTCAAGCCTACGAGGTTCTCATGAAAAATTAAGAATGGAATATAATAATACATTCGATCCCTGACCTTCTTGTGAAAAGCTACAACACTCCCATTTAGCCATCGGCCAACTACTGTATCATTACAAATAAAACTTATTGAAATCACTTTTCTTTTATTATGCTGTAAGTGGAACTATTAATAAAATTAATTCTTTTATAATAAAATTCTAAATCAATACAGTATATTACAAATAAGATTTAATAGTATCGCAGCAAACAATATTTTAGATCTCTCTTCCATTAATTTAAAAATACATTTTCCCCTTAAGTGAAATGCGATTACATAAAAGGCGTTAAGGTTAATGGCGTTATCATTGTAAAAGCGGATCTTAATGGACATCTCTCAACAAATTACTGCCAAGTTATGTTTCTTCGTGCTATCGAGGTCAGGTAACTGGCTGATCTATAATTGCAATGTCCAGATGCAATTACATGAATTGTTATTCTTTGTCTTATATTTGACATTGTTGTAATGTATCAACGTGATATTCAATCGTGTCATTCTATAATAATATTTTTTATTTGTTGTTAAAAAGTTTGTCCGGGTTATAACTGCACACTTTTTTCTTAAATTTATATAAAAAACATAATATTTCGCTTATGTTTTTCCGGTATACTTTACATATTTATATATTCATTAACTTAACCCAGTTAAAACTGAAAACAATCTAAGATAAGCATGATTATCTGATTTCCTTTTCTCCTCAGAATACGGTTCTTGTGATATATTCAAATAAAATTTAGAGTTTAATGAAAAACTGAACTAATTTTCCATTTACTTTGTTATTTTTTCTTATAAATTAAATAATAATCATTAACGTAATGTATTTTACTCATAAAATGTCTATTATTTACATAAATGATATTACCTTTAAAGTAAAAAATAGTTCATGGTATTCAATATAATTTTATATTTCAATGGTTGAGATAATTATAATCATAAGCATTGTATGGCTAAATTATTAAAAAAATTGATACAATGCACAATGTTTAGAATTGAATTTATTTAAAACAAGCGACAGTCGATTTTTTTGACTTGATTAATAGATATACTTTATCAAAATTGGTTAAATATAATAAAAATTTAATATAATAAATTTGAATAGATTTCAAAATATGGTGTATTATTAGAAGAATTTTATTACTAAAACAATTATATTTACTCAAACTTTGATGTAGAGTTAAAACCTGTTTTGTCTTTTTTTAAACTGACTTTTTTATTTTTAAATGTCCTTCAATTATTAAATGCAATAAATTATAAAAAAGCATTTAACTTTCACTCTATTTGTCGAATTTCTCAGTTTATTGCAGTTAAAATTATCATGCGTGTAAAATTTAGGGGAGTTAATTTGGAAATCTGAAATCTGGATAAAGTTTTGACGTAATTTAATAAAAGTGGGACGTTTTATCTTAATGCATTCGCGTAGATTGAATAAATAGATAAAGAAGAATATTTTCAATTTTTATTTAAAAAAATCCGATATAATTTCATTTAAATTAAAATATTTTTAAATAGGCTTATTAGTATTTTTACTGATGTCGAAAATAAGGGATTTTTAAGAAAAGCCATTATACTTGCATATGGTATTGGGTTTCTAAGAAACAAACGTGACAGATTAACCTTCGTCCTTCACATTTCCATGTAATCTATAAGATTTGAAAACACATAAGAAAGATACTAAATGTCAATACTTATAAATATTTTTGACAGAAATTTGAAAATTATTTTATATATTTGAAAAATAAAAAAATAGTTTATTAGTAATAGAATAATTATTTTTTAAAGTGTTAAATTCTTCGTTATGTATGTTTTAATCATTTTAAATAGAATAATAAAAATAAAATTTTTGTTTAATCAATGTAATATAATAATGCATATATAAATGTTCTATTTTAATAAATAAAAAAAATCTAATTTATAAGTATGAAATGAGAATTAAGAAATAATTTTTTAGAAAAGGATTTAAAATTTTATAGAAACTGTAAGTATTGCAAATACAGATACAGAATTGAAGTCATTATAATTAAAAAGAAAAATTATTTTATTAATCAAATCCAGAAAATTCAGTAATTTTATCATTGCATATCATACAAGATTTCAAACAAATTTTATAAGTTAAAATTGGATATTTCAATAAAATACAGACAATAATTTTATGAAATTTGAACATCGATATGAAATTTATTTGGAAGGAGAGACCAGGGCTAGAAGTAATACGGATTGGTTGTAACAGATGCCTGTCATCAGTTTTGGTTTATTCAAATTCTTGAAATTATACATCAAGATGCCTAATAAAGATTGCTATCTGATCACGTTTCAGTTAGCTGACACATATAACGCGACTGATTCAACAAAGACGTTTTAAGAGCGACACAAAAAACAGCATAGTTTAAAAATTGTTATAAATCTATCTCAATTGTTAGTATAGTAATTGTTCCTGTGTAGGAACCATGTAATAACTTATACGATAGTGGTATAAATTAACCTATCTTCGCGATTATATGTTAAGTTTAACTGCAATGGTATCTTCTAAACTAAAATGGTGGAATTTGGGACAGATTGTAATAAGAAGCGTAGAGGAAAATTGTAACAATCTAATCAATGGTGTCGATTCACAATCGGCAAATATCCACGTAGAAGCATTCATATAAAGAAAAGTATTTTTCTTTCGTGTTTAGTGAAGATTAAAATGGCAATAGTGGAGGGAAAATGGATCCAATGCACTGTATAAAAAGAAAGTCATGAAGAACGCACAGCTGATAATGATTTCTATTTATTTGTTATAATTTTGTTACAACAAATAAATAGAAATCATTATTCAGTAGAGGACTAAATTGAAACATATTAGGCTAAATACTAAAATTTAGTGCAAAAAAAAATTGGATACAGGCTATATTTCATTGAAATTTTGTAGTGTTACAATTTATTCCACGAGGTTATAATCTACTGGACAGCGAGGTAAGTTATAGCATTTGCCATCGTTCAGGAAAATATTTTTTAAAAATACTAATTTTAATCGAATCAAACTTATTTTGAACTGATGATGAGATTAATAAATGGTCTTTACAATAAATGTATTTGTTTTTCTGAAATTTAAATTTTCGTAGTATGAAAATAATTATGAAGTAAAACGTGTTACAATCTCTATTTTTGAATAATTTTCTAAGTACATTTTTAAAAATATTTTTGATTTCAATAATTTTTATAATTTTTTTATTTTAAAAATTATAAGAATTATGATAATTAAGTAATGTTTCATTTTTATAAGTTACGATTTTTTTTTTTTAAATTTCGTTTATTTTCTATTGAAGAAAATTCTTTTATATAAGATATATAAAAATTTATAAGTTTCATAATAATCCAAAAAATATTATAAAAAATTATAGATGTTTTGCAACTATTTAATGTCTGGAAACAGTTTGGAGTTTTATACAATAAAAACATTAAAAACTGCTTAATGTTAATGAATTGTATTGCATTAATAATGGAAGACTCATCATCTTTAATATATATATAATCAGTTATTTTTACATATTCAAAAAATTAATGAAGTTCGATGATTTTTAATAATTAATAATCATCGAATTTCATTTATGTCAGACTTGGAAAGCATCGAATTTCGTTTGTGTCAAAAGTTTGCGATAAACAAAAATATTTTTCTTTATTTAAATTAATGTAAAGTATTTTTAGTTATCACTAAGCGTAATTGATGCCAATAATCATTTTCTTTATTAAGTATAAGCTATAATTACTGCATGTTGTAAACAAGATGATGGTGCAAAATTCAAAACGAATATCCTTTCTTCTCCGTAGGAAAATTGTTTGCTTCAGAAAAAAACCTCATATAATAATAATACATGAGAAATATTCTATTGTTTTAAAAATAAACTAGATTACTACTTCAGAATATCGAATGAAGAGACGTCAAATTATTTATCAAGGGCATATCACTTTCTGGATTTTCTTGAAACTTAAATTTAGGCCATCTTTTCTTTTCTTTTTTTTTATTTGGTTTTAAGTTTCTAGTGGAAAAGTAAATAATAATTACAAGGGAACCGGTTCTTTACATTATCTAAATTAGAAAATTCAAGAGATCTTGGTTTTAACGTTTACAATAAAGATGCGTTAAATTTATTGTTTTTTTATTCATGAAAAATAATAATATCCGGTTTAAACTTGTCATTTCATTAATTTGTAAATTTATGAACTTTAAAGTATTTAATATATTATTTTTTCCATTTAAATCGAAAGTTAAGAAGTAATTTTAAGATTAAAAATTATACGCGTATAATATAGAAGTAATAGTATTATATGGACAATAAAATATGCTTATTTTTTTTATTTCAAAAATATAAATTTAAAATGCGTGGTTATTTTAGTATACAATTTTGGAATTTATATTTTTTGAATGAAAAATCTTATTGCATGGATTATTTTAAAGTAATAATAACATAGCTATTGTGTTTTATATGGCTTCTTAAACTATCTGAAACTACAGCATTTTCAAATCTATTAATGCATCGTTGAATCCATTGTTTAATTTTATCAAAATTTGATAAATTCAGTAATATTATCCTCCTATATTTCAGTTGAAGGAAAAATATTACAGAAAAACAAAGATACAAAACAGTAGTTCTTTTGTGTTCATTTGAAAAAAATCGACGTAATTTGAAATTCGTGCATCGCAATCATAAAATTATAATTTGCTCGTTTTAATGGGAAAATAGTTTATAAAAATTATTAATGCTTTATCTCTATAAATAAATTGTTTATTCATTGAGCTATTCGTTTACTGTATTTTTCTTTTAATTCGAACTAAATTACAGTTTATAAAACTCACTGAACCGGATTACGTCCAACTGACGCAAATTTTTTTTGGCAACCTTGTCCTTTTGTTGACTGTTATGTATTATTATTATATTAATCGTTTCAGAATAATTGGCTAAATTAAACAAAAAAACAGTTGTAAGAAGATCGGCAGGACGAGTTAACGTTAAATATATTATCAGATAAATTCAAGGTCTCAAAATTTTCACCTGAAGATGGCAGCACTGGAATAAATAAAACACGCATGCTCCTAGTGCAGACATCGAATCGTCTGCTTTTCAACTTTCATACTGACAGTGAGAGAAGTTCGAAGTTATCGCGTAAGGTAAGCATTTTTGTCAGCTTTATTTCATTATTTTAAATAATTCATACTTTTCGATATTATTTTAACATATTAAGTTAATGCAGATTATAAACAGATGGTAATTTTGACAGAATAACAGGTAAATTTAATCGGCATACAAAACACGAGAAATTTATTATTATTTGATGTATTAAATTGTCAATATTTAATCTTTAGGTGTAATATTTTACAATTTCCTTATGTTTTTGTTTGAAATTAAATAGTATGAGAAATTCTTGATAGCAAATATTTTATGTAAGTTTTAACGAGTTCTTTGTATACATTTTTGCAATTTACACTTTGAAGTACATCATAAATGATACACAGTACTGAAATTTATTTGCAACTGAACAAACATCAACAAAATTTAAAAATGAATAAAATATGCTAAGATTTATAAACAATTTTTCGTCTATACTTCTTATGCCAGTAATTCAAATTTTAATGTAATTATAAATTTTATCCAGAGAATTATAATAGAGGAAAAGAAAAAACATTTTATTTAAAGCTTCATCGATAAATGCGTCATTTATCTTATTCATATTTTATATTTGAACATAAATTGTTATTAAAATATCAAAATTATAATATTCAGAAAAAAATAAAACGTATTAAATATAACTTTTATGATTCAAAGAAAAACCTATTTAAATTATTTAAAGTATCGCCTATGGGAAAAACTATTTAAATTTTTCTTTTACAGTAGTAATTACTACTATACATTCATTAGTAATAAATTTATAGGTTATTTTTTCTTATCAAGCAAATTTATAAAATTGTTCATTCTAATTTTACGGTCCTATATATTCTAAACTTTCCCTGAGATTTCAATGCAATACATATGAGAAAATTATGAAACAATGATGTAATTAGGGCGTATCCATAATTAATTTTTTTATTCAGTTTGAACAAAAAAATCCAATTAATTTAAAATTATCTAAAAAATTGAATTATCTAGGTCAGCAAAATAACATTTGGTCATTATTAAATAAAGAGAAGAAAATAAACAATAATACAATTGATAATTATCAAAGAGAGGTTTCTATATTTTAAAGAAAATGCCGTTTACACTTTGTTTCAGTTGCAAACTGGAATATTTTAAATGAAATTAGTATCACATATTTAAGAAATCTCCGACGTGCTGACCTTGTTTCATGCGATATTTTCTTTAATTTTCGTCCTTGACCATCAAATCACGTACAAAGCAATTCAAATTTGAAGGACACGTAATACCTCATTACATAAAGATGAGTTGAAATATTTCTTTCTCAGAAAACATTACATACCAAGACATAAACAATATTAAAAAATAATCATAAAATGATCTGCATTTCAATACAATGAAACGTGTAACTGTATTTATATAATATTTTTAGTTTTCTAAATTTATATATTTTTTAAACATTTTTATTCTTTTAAATGCACTGAATTTACGTCATATTGACGTATTAAAAGCAAAATTATCTTTTAAAACTTTTCCATGCCGTTCTACCTGAAGGATTACATTAATTTTTCTTATGTTTGATCAAATAAAAATTTAGGTACTATAAAAGTATTATCTAAATTTTGTTTTAAATTATTTCCTCCAATTCATTTAGATATAAGATTAAAATTTCGTATATTTTTTACGATTTAAATAAAAAAAAAACAATAAATGAATAAAGCATAATTAATTGAAAAGAATAAATGTAAATCAAAGTTGTAACATTCTTAAGAAATTATCGTATTTATTATATTATTGAATAGTCTTAAATAGAAATATCAATATATTGCAATATTATTCAATAGAGAAAATATAAAGAGAATATTTTTATAACTATTTCATCATTTTTTGGCATCCGACTTTTAGGTCATGGTCGTTACATGTTACTTATTACAAATCTCTCATTAATTCTCTTCTTTAGTAGAAAAGCACTTCGGGCTATCTTCAACCCATTCGTTTACTTCCTTCCTTTTCAAGATTCATTTAAAAAATAAAAATCTACTTTATAATAAATGCAGGAAACGCATAGATTTTTATATTAAAAATTTAAATCTATTTATATATATATGTATATATTATAGATTTCAAATTATACACAACGAAACTTTAAATGAGTTTGAAATTTTTAAATTAATTCAAATTTTCAAATTAATCTCTAAATACAAATTAATATTAGCCTTTTCGGCTCTTTTTTATTCTGGAATGAGTAAATGGGAAATATGATTTAGTGTTCTTATCATGGATCCATGGTTCCTATGCTAGTATGATATCTCAACGTAAATATTATCCTATTTGAATAAAATTTACATATATCATTGGAATCCATTAAAACCGTGCCTCTTATTTTTCGGTCCATCTTAATTTTAACGTAATATATCAAACATATTCCTCTGATATTTTCTTTCCTTTTTTATAATAATAAATTACTCAGATAGGAGATTCAAAACTAAATACAGTATAGAAGTGCTTACATATCGCGAATTAATGATATTACTTTGTTAATATGTCTTTTTGCATAATTTATTTAGTATTATAATATTTTAAAGTTATTAAATAAATTATACTTGAATCTCACGTATCCCCTGATGGAATTTCATGTATCTTTAGCTCTCCGTAGATATCTGATTGAAAACCGCTGCACTAGAGGATCAAATCTATTGAAAATTATTAAAATCGGATCTTAATTATCGGACATCAGTGATAATTTCCAAATTTGCAAAAAGCTCAGAAAAATGGGAACTTACAATTTTCCAAAATCGGAAAAAAAGAAAGTTTTTACATAATGAAATATTGCGTAACAATTTCAAATTATTTAAAGAATTAAAAAATTTTATTTACGTATATATCTTTTTTAATATATATATTTTAAATAAATCCAATAATTAATTATTCAGAAGAAAAATATAATTAAATATAAAAAAAAAATAATCGGAACAGTATACAAAGAAATTAATTAATATAAAAAACAAGTAGGCTATGATTATGAAGATATAATAAACATTTAAAATTCTTAAAAAATATTGATATTTCCGTATTCAATATGCAGTATTTCTATGTAAAGTTATTTAAAGTTCTATTTAACGATTACGTCTATTTAAGTTAACATAATCATTTGATTAATATAAACTTAAAAATACATTATAAGGAAAAGAGTAACTATATTAAAGTGAATAACACAGTTTAAAATTATAATTCAGTTTAAAAATTATAATATCACATTATTATAATTTTTGTAATAAAATATGTCAGAGTAGAACTATTCAGTGTTTTCAAATTTTTGTTAAAATTGGAGAGAAGTTTACAAGTAAAGTTATTAAAGAATGATTTAGTATATTAATAGCAGACAAAACTTTGACAGACTTTGGCATATAAAACTCTTCTAGAAACTCTATCTAAAACTAAAACAGATTAGATGTATAAATAAATAAATATTTAATATGCATCTAATCTGTATATATATTTAATATATACAGATTAATATTTCTATAAATTTATTAATACTTTAAATTTTTTTAGTTAGAAAAGTTACTTAATTATGATTGATAATATCATATAAATAAATGCAATACAGTATTTTATGATAAGATCAATATTATAGAAACATCAATTAAATGATCGAGGACCGATAACAGTTAAGCAGTTTTATTGTTCTAACTAATTCATCCTAATCAGTGGCTACCGAAAACAGGTCATCAAAATATCCACAGTTTTTTTTTATTTTTATTTTTTTAAGAGAATGGTTTATTTCCCATGTAGATAACAAACAAATGGCAAAGATCTGGTCACAAGTCAAGGCAATCTTCCTCGTTTGTTTAACGAATCTTATATTCTAACCTATTGTTTAATTTGTATAAAAGTTGCTCTTCTTTTCATACTATAAATTTTTTCATGAACAATATTGTATGTAAATTTTTAATGTTATAAAAATATTAAAGCATCTTGCAATTTCGAATAAAATCACAATATGTAATATATTCCAAATTATAAGTATAAGGATATTTTCATATCGTTTAACACACAAATTTTTTAATATATAATCGTGTATTGTATATATAAATATATATATTTGAACCAACTTTTATAAAATTATTACAATAAAAATACATATTTTATATTTATTCCAAATGGTAAAAATGTAGATACAATATATGTAATAATTTTGTATATTCTAAGTTAGTTCGTCAAACAGTGAATTCGAAATAAATCTCGGTACTCATTACTCAATTCTTAATTGATGATATATCAATTTTACATCTTAGAATTTTGGGAAAACTTTTATAGATATTCTATAATTTGGATATTTTTTCATGTTTACTTTATTCAAAATTAATGATATTCATTATTCTCTTTTCTTCATAATTAATGAGATTTATTACATTATAAAAAATTATCTTTTAAAATGCTGTATTAGATTTCATTCTCAAAGAATCATTAAATTAATTATTGAGATTATTATTGATTCTTGTTCATTAACTTCAAAAAATTCTTTATTAATTTAAAAATGTAAGTGTTTTTGATTTTGATTTTTAATTTGCAAATTTGCATACAAAATAGGTTGTATATTACTTAAATATACTATATATCTATTTATAATCTACAACTACATATATTTTATAGGCATTTTTTAAACTGAATAAAAAACATATACCATATTTTGAATTATGTCGCGTTGTCGAACAGATGTTAACCATGACCGCAATATTGACATTATGGTGAATAATTTTTTTAACACTTGATTTTAAGTTTTTAATACAATACACGGTATCTTTTGAAATTAATAGCAAGTTTACAAATCTTAAATGATTATTAAAAGCGTACATAGTAAATACAAAATCATAGATAATCATCATAAACTTTTATTGCAAGGACAGTCTATTTTGTATTTAAAGATAGCAAATTTCTAATTAGGAAAAATACCCTATGACCATAAGACAAAACAGACTTTCTTTATACATCGAGCTGCGGGCAAGGTCGCTGTTTCCACGATCAGGCATGCAGTCAGATATTGCTGGACTTTCCTAGAGTAAAGAACCCAGATCGTGATGTTGTTGAACTATCCTTTGATCTCGAATAAGGCGCCGCTCAGACTGCATGACTATTAAGAATGATTAAACGGTTAATGCTATATTTGGAATGAAGCCATCTTTATTTCTAAGAAAATTTTAAACGGATTTCTGTCGAAATTTCCTAATATTCTTTGTTCTCAGACTATTTTTATATATTATAATTTTATATCCTTATTAATTTGCTTAGTTCCCGATATTCAGCTAACAATTTTAAGATTCCCTTGATCCTTGACATTGAATTAGATTATAATCCTAGATTATTCTCAAGGGACAATATTGAATCTGAAGTTATTTTCAGTTACATTAAAATTGTACTGTATATTGTAAAAATTCTGTTTTAAAATTTTAAATAGTTTTCAATTTTTTTGTAAAATTGAAAAAAAAAATTTTTTCATTAATAAAAATTTATTAAATATTTTATTATTGAATAAATTCAATCTTGGATTATTTATATAAGTAATCAGAGATTAAATTTCATAAGGAAGATGTAGATTATTGAAATTAAGCTTATATAAAAATTTTTGAAACAATTTCTTCATATTCACTTCAATACATTTATATTTCTCACATATTAGTTGCAAGTGCAACAACAGAAATATAATCATTATACTAATCTATAAATAAAAAAAAAATTCTCATTAATTGAAATAACTGATCTTTATTAATTTAAAACACGATTAGATTATGACAATCTTTACTTTATAAAGGAAATTCAACGTGTGCTAAACATTTAGCACAAAGATAACCGGTAATCATAATTTTATTTCCAGTTTCTTCAGTTGTGATACAATTCTAGAGCAATAAAGACATTATTTAATATTATTTAATTTTTTTCTTGTGAATATTGAGTACACTTCTACCAATTTACCAAATAACATGTCCAACTTTTATTTATATTAAGTAAAATATAAAATCTAATTGAAGTTCATTTAAAATGCCTAGATGTTTTGACAGTTTTAATTTTTGATATTATGTAAACAAATTCATTACTTTTAATTTTTTATATGAAAATAGGTTTTTAATCGCCTAAAATTTAATTATAATAAAGTTAAAGATTATTTTTAAAGAAAAAAATCTAAAATCGTTCAAATATTTATTGTAAGATTAGCTTGCAACGTTTACTTTACAGAGATTTTTAGATATTCTTAAATTTCAAATTATAAGTTCAGAAAGAGAAACTTTATCTGGAAACAGAAAGCAAAAAAACAAATTAAGATAATTATTTTAATTTTAAACAAATAAAATTTATTAATAGTATCTAAAATATAAAGAAATTTAATCCTTCCACACTTTCTAATTAAATTTATTTTTCATCAGTTTAATAATCATAATAAAACTAGCATTTTGTTTTATTTACATTAAGGATTAATTTCTAAAAAATCATGATTTTTTTTTTAGAAATTAATCCTTAATGTATGTTGTTTGCAATATGCATATATATAAATAAAAATTTAAGTACTATAACGTTTTTGACTAAACATATGTATTTTAACGCAATTATCGATTTTTTTAAAAGTTGACTTAGTTAATTAATTAATAAGATTCCTATTTAAATTTAATAAATTTATCGTGTTCAATTGATTATTAATTGTAATGTATGTTTTTATATTCCAGTTATGTTCATTCTTGAATGAAAATAATATAAAATTTATTTTCTTATAATAAATACAGTAATTTCAAAAAATTGTTTACAATTTCAGTGGAAAGAAACATAAATTCTTTCATAACGACGATGAGAATTAATTGATTACTTATTTTGAAATATTTTAATACAACCAATTAATAAAGTTTGAAGGAACAAAAATAAATTTGTTAAATATCATATCTTGCGTAAGGAAGAAGGAAATAATTATGGAGACCTCCTGCTAGTATACATTGTATATGATAGTTCATAAAGGACAAATGAAATAAAGTAGTCAAAATGTATAGCCTTATCCCACTTTACTGATGTAATTACCCGAATTTGATGTTAATAGAAGTGAAATTGGGATATAATATTCTCAATAAAAATTTGATTGCAACACAGACGATTCATTTGTATATAGATTGTATATAGAAAGCCAACTTTACAGATTTTATAAAGAAACAAAATAATAATTAAATTGAAAAACATATAAAATAAAAAAGAAATGTAACATCTAAGATCCAGTATTATTTAAATATTATAATTTTTCCTTGATTTTTACATCAGCATTTACATAATATAATTTTTCCATTAGAACACGATGCAACTTTTTATTAAGATTTAAAAATTTTTGAGCTCAGACTTAACAAATTGCCAATATTTTTATAATTTTGAAATAGTACTAGTTTATTTATCAGTAAATTATTCATGTTAAACTATAAATTATACAAAAACAAACAACATTGTTCTTTGACCTAATTTGAAATAGAGTATAATAAACATCAGTTTAAAAGATTTTCAGTTATTCCTACAAATTATAAAATATATTATAATTTGTATATTTTTATTAATAATAATTATATACCGTATATGTTTTTATAATAAAAATAGAGTACTGTATATAATTATTAATAATAAAATTATTTTTAAGTACTTTTTATTAAATCTTGTAATATTAACAATTTATGTGATATATTCATCGATGTATACACATCGATGGATATGTTACATTAAACGCTTGATCAGTTGATTGGCTCTAGGAATGGTATTTGACTTTATCTAGAGAATCCGAGGATCTGCCATTTTTCAAAACTTTTCAGTAGGGTTTAGGTTTTCAGATTCGGTTTATTGATTCTCATTCTTCATCTTACGGTCACTCTCTTGCATATCTGGATTGATTATTTCTTGCCTCTAGAATGGTCCCGTAACTTATGTACTTACTCTTATTATACAACAGAATAAAAACCCGAAAGAGAGCTGATTTAAACGATTGAAAATACTATATATAATTTTTTACAAAATTATATAGATATAATCTAATGTTTATACATTCTGGTTAAATGAATCGTATTGCAAACTTTTTATTTAGATTATGAGAATTTCGCTTAGATTTACATCATTTCTTTCATATTAACTTTTCATTCAATTTTTTAATAATGTTTGATATGTAGTCTTTCTTTGTTCTGAGCTGTCATTAAAAATGCTATCTTTGATGTGACATGAAATTGCATTCAGATGTGGCAATGAAGTTTGAGTTCTTAATAAGAATAGTAAATAATGTCTAGAATAAATTCAAATGGAATTTCTACATAAAATTATTCGAATAGGCTATAAAAATCCGATTATCATAGAAGTATAGAAATAAGAAAAAAAATTAAATGCTTAAAATATAATAGAATTGGGAAAACCATAAGGAAAAAAATGAAATAGAAGAATATCAAAGTTATCATGGAAGCATAAATCTATGGGAATGAAGTACAATATTTCAAAAGAGATGAATAGCACATTCAAAACGAAGTATGGTAATATATAAAGATTTCAGACGTAATCAGAGATGATGCATCCAAATTATTTATCATTGTAGCATTATAAATCAAGTTGTTCTTTCAAAAAAATGCATCCTGTTATTTGATGTTGGTGCAAATATAATAAAAATTATAAAATAAATTTACAGTAAATATTTTGTTGATATTTTATATTCATTCATTTAATTTTTAATTATGCTGAAATGCTATACAAAAGTTCAAAGGGGAATACAAATAAAAATAAATATGTTAAAATCATTATACTAAAATAATGATTTTGATTAAATTAAACGTTTAAAAAAGGATTAAATATTCAAACGTATGAAAATAGGACAAGGGAATATCCCTTTAACATAATTGCTTAAAACTTTCATATAGGCCTATGTTTATAACCGTTTTGAAACACATATCTTCCACTATGAATGACATAGCATTTTGCATGCATTAATCTACCATCAGCATTATCTCTACCATCAGCATTATCTCTACATATCGTGAGAAGCAGCTTAGATGGGAAGTACCGGATACTAATTTGTTTCAAAACCGGATCCATTTATTAAACATACATGTTAAGTAGGCTATTCTGTACAACTCTTGAGTCTATAAGGAATTTTATACGATCCTACAAATATCATATATAATTAAGTATTGAAGACTAAAGTATTTACATAATTAGAAAAAGTCTAAACCACTAATTACTAAATGAAAAAGAATTGTGCTTAAATTATGTTATGTATTTTAGAATAAGATTTATATAAAGATAATGTGAAACTTTATATAACTACGTAAAAATTCGTACAAATTAATAATTCATAAACATTTATTGCGTTTTTTTTTGTTAAGAATAAAATACGTCGTAACAATAGTTTTTTGATTGCTTACCTATTGTATAGTAATTCTTTTATCTAGAAAATAAAATGATCTTTCTATCCATTTTGTATTTGTTTTTGTATCACTTCGATATAAGTGGAGCAAAACATAAAACAATTCTATATACATAAAGATACACATATAAATCCAATTTATTATTCTTGTTCTCAATTCAAGTTTTCTATTCAGATTTATATTGTCAATTTAATTTCATTTTTATCACATAAATTATTCATCATGCGCATAAATCAACAATTACTTCGAAATTTTCAAGAAATTCAGAAATAATAATAATAAAAAATTAGTCCTAAAAATTAAATCATAATTTTCCACAACATATTGAAATAACAGATAGTCATAATGGAAGTAAATCAATTAAAGTGGACTCGTGTATAATGAAAATTTAAACTTTTAAATTAATATTGTATTTGAATAAAAGGATTAATAAAAATATAATTATTAAGTAAATGAGAAAATTTATAAAAATTTTTGAATAGGCCTAATATTAAATATATCTTTTATAAGTTTTTAGTTTTGTTTTGAAGTTGAATATTCATTTTATAATTTTACAAAATTTGTCAAATATATTTACAGTATCCAATGATTTTATGATGAGAGTTAAAAAATATTTAAAGTATTATAAGATACAATAACTTACTTAATTTATTTTTAAAAATCTGATATCAATTTTTTTAGATAATTCAATATAAATATGTTTATTCTTGACTAAATAAAGGGAAAATAATCACTATTAATGAACTGATGTTTATTGAAAGTTATCTAGTTATTTTACAAATATTCGTTAAAATTATAAAAATCTATATTATTATTAAAATTGTTGTAGTTTTTCGTTTAAGCATCAGTACGATCCACCTTTAAAATATTTTCAACTTTCACCTTTGTATTGTATTCTAGACGTGTTTGTTCACGGAATTGACCTCGTATACCTTATCGCTATTCTGCAATCTCTTTTGAAGAAACTGTATTTAAGAGAACGATATAGATTAGCCAAACATTTTGAATTCTGAAATCAAATACAAACAAATTCAAAGCTGTCTGTCAAATTTAATCGAACTTAATTTCGTATCAGCCGAGTGAACCAACTTGACCTCATCCGTCATAAGTATGATATCAAGACAATTGTTACAAAATCTCGTTTTCATCTTCTAAGACCTATCAAACATGCATTTTATTTAAGAGTTGAGTGTTACAAACGTTGTTTTATCAGAATTAATATAGGTTTCTGTGCCGAGTTTAGTGATAACCTATAATATTTATGCTCATTTAAGGCGAAAATTTTTATAATTTTCAAAAATTGTTTTAAAATTGTCTTTGTTTAAACAAAAGATAAATATTGTAATATTTCTCTTTCCCATACAATTTTGTTATCTTTGTTTTAATTCACATAAAGTTGAGTCTTTCTATACCTTTGACTCAAAGGTCAGAGAATCCATAGATTCGCATGAACAATAGAACGTGACAGTTTGCTGGAGTAGAACAGATCATTCATTACGAATCCCGTCTTCTTTATCAAATACAATATTTATCATTCATATAAGAATAGGGAAAATATTATTTCCGGGATTGTTTCAGTTGTGATATTTCTAGTCAGATTATAATTAAGTATATAATACAATACTATGTATGTATTTTGTATAACAATATTGATTTAATTTGAAAAATTTTGAGATTAAAATTTCAAACAATATTCTTTTCGATGGCTGACAAAATTATTTCTATTGTAAAAAGTAAACATAAAGCGTTATAATAATTTATATTGTTATTTAAATTAAGTACTATATATAAACAAAAAATATTCTAGATTATCAATATCTAATCAATTTACAAGTTATTAAATAAACGCTTACAATATAATTAGGCCAGGGAAAAAACCTTGAAGTTTATTCAGTTTCTTTCTGTGCTTGTAGATGTTGGTAACATGGCAATGATATATTCTAAAGTTAACGAACTAGTGTCCTTTGAAAATATTTATAGATAAACTACCTAGGATAGTTGAACTTTTCAATGATATACAAATTTGTCGAAAGTGAAGAGGGAGTAAGTCACACTTCGCTGAATTTCATTTGATGAACATATAACACGTGATTTTTTTCTCAATTTTGTTTTATTCTCTTCCAGATGATAATATACTCGTTGGCAGACTGACCTGTTTTAGAAGAAATAAGAAAGTTAAATACAAATGGGATTTAAGGTAAGTGATCCTTTCGGACGGACTATCATGTACCCAATAGTATATTATAGATAATTCGTTTTCTTTTCTGATGAATCATTAAAATATATTTAGTTTATTATATCAAAATCGAGAAGCAGACCTAAAAATTCACAGAAAAATTCACGATTTCTTAATAAAGAATTTGGTTTTTATATTTTGAATTATAATACTATATAGTATAAGCTAAACATTTGTAAATAATTATCATGGTTTTTGATTACCGTCGAAATTAATAAAACATTCTTAAACTAAATGCAAAATTTTCATTACGGATTATTTCATTAAATGTTATATATTTTTTAGAGAAGATTTATTAAATTCACTTAAAAAAATAATTTTTAAACCTGCTTTATTATATACATCTAATATTTATGTGTAAATTATCGTATAATATGATAAGTAGGCCTATATATAATTAAACATCATATAATTTTTTAATATAAATTTATATTATCGTATCAAAATATAAATATATTTTATTTTTCAAATGAATTTCTCAGATAATGAGGATGATTTTCTTAAAAATGTTATTTAAGAAATTAAATTAAAAATATAAAATCAATGTTTATTTTGTTTTTTTTTAATTGTTGTAATAGAAAATTCAATATTATTCAAACTGATTTTTATTGTACAATAAGTTCAATAATACAATACTAATATACTTGAAAACTATAAGAAAAATAAATTTATAAAACTATAAAATTCCTTTTTAAAATTTAATTTCTAATTGAATTTAAATCGAATTTTAATATGAAATTTGATCTATCAAATTAAAAGAAATAAATATTGAAACTAATACACATTTAGAATATGCAATATTTATAAAATAAAATTAAAAATTCTAATATCTATTTGTTTTAATATAAGAGGCCTCTCTGCTATTATAACTATGTGTTAAGCTAGTTAACTTATATAGAAATATTTAAATGAAATTAAAACTTAAAATTTTGGAGTTACAAATCACTAACACATAAATAATTTTTGTTACATATAATTACGAAGTTTCTTGAAGTGCAATAGGGATATATTATACAATATTTACTAAATATTGTACTGTATAAAAACAAACATCATTGCTGTAATTGTGATTGTAAACATTATTGCTGTAATTGTAATTGTAAAAGAATAAATTATTGCTTAAATTTTTCATAGTCTATAATTTAAGTTATATTATTCAACTGATTACCATAAGTTCTGTTTATTATAGTGTTTTCCTTTAAAGAAAGTAGAACTTTTCAAGTTTTTTTTTTTTTTCGTATATGGCATTGGATTTTAGCACAATTCCCATGAACAATTTGGGTTGAGATGTTTCTATATTTCTTCATTCTTAAATTTTAAATAAAAATATTGTTACATAATTTTATTTCTATATCATTTAACTTCATATAATTTGTTATTACACCATTTCTATTAAAACTAAACCTTCTATTAAATCAATTTAATATTAATATGATTAATGTCAAAACAAATTTCTTAAAGGAGAAACTTTAGTATTTCTGAAAAGATGACGATATGAGGATAAAAATGATCGCATCATTTAAATCAAATAAAAAGTTTAAATGAGTTCCTTGTACTAGAGAGAAATTTTTAGAGTTCTTTGACTTTCCACGCCGATTTCTGACGATAACGCTTTGAGTTTACTTATTTCCTTACACCGATTGATACCTCCCATATCTGGATCATCATAGCAAATGGATTGTTATAATATTGAGGAATATATAGAAATGCATTTAACTGTAAAAATCGTTAGATAAAATTAAACATTCAAGCTTAAAAATATTTGTTTTTTGGTCATAAGTAGTTTAAAAGAATTTTTCATAAGATTACGAAAACATTTTCTTAAAAATAATGAAAATAACAATGATTCATTAAATATTTTAACAAGAATTACAGTTTATATTAAGAAATTTTACAATTGAATAAATAATAACGTTTTCTCAAATGATTTTAAAATTTATATTTTAATTATCATTTTATGTAAATAAAAATTTGATATTATATAAGAAAATTCAACATCAGATGATGAATTTCTTTATAAGAAAATAACTTATATAAAATTTTTTAATAATAATATATATGTTTTTAAAACAAAGAAATTATGTTTCATATATTTTTATTTTTAATTAATGAAAACTAATACAAACATTCAAGCGTTGAAAATTAGACTCATCAAAGGGGCATATGAATGCACGCCCTACTAACTGTTACAGCTAATTAATGCTCTTTCTACAGAAACTTTTCCTATTCGTTAATACAGTACAGTATTCTTAACCGAACAGGTCAGTGACCTGTCTAAACAGTCGTAATATTTCATGAAAAAAATTTTTTCATTTTATGAGGATAATATTTTTAAACCTTAAATTTTGTTTGAAAGTAATTTGTAAAATATTTCCTATAATAATAACTATTTAAAAACAAGCTAGATTGATTTATTCAGTTTGCATTCAAACTCATATATAAATTTAATAAATCTAATTAGTAAATCTTAAATTACATAATTTAAAAAAAAGGATTTGTCACATTTATCCTGAACTAGTTAGGATTCAACAAAATATATTACTATTTAAAATAATGGGAATAATTGAATTTTTATGCTGCGATAACAGTAAATCATTGGAATTGGGTTCACTGGCATTTGTTATCAATCGCCCATTTTAATTATCTCTACCTTTGAATAATAATAATATAGATCTATATTTCTTTTTAAATTTTTCATCATTATATAACATTTCAATTCACTGTTTAATAATTTCTATTGTATTCTGCAATGTTTAAATATACAGTGGAAAGAAGTTAAACCACTATGCAAATGAACATTTTTTTATCATCGAGAAATTTTAAATCGTTTATGAACAAAATCATTAAGATAGCTAGGGCAACTATCTATAGGGAGCAAAAAATCAAACAAGATACAGGAAATATAAAATCAAAAATTGGTTATCAAGAAGGTCATAGTCAAGAAATAAAAATGATTCTTTTTTTTTTATCTGAACATTTGTGAGGTGAACCGTTTAGTTAATATGTAGTTCCTAAGTTAATCATTTCTTATTGAGTTTTACAAATGTTTGGCATATCATCATCGATTTATATACTAATATATAGGCCTATATATATATAATAGTCTATTATCATATCATAATGAGCACATAAAAATTCGTAAATTATACGTCTGCCAATTTAATACAAAATGAATAGATAAATGTTAGTGTTTATAAAATTTTTGCTACATAGAAAATGTTCTCATAATAATCAAAATATTATATACTTTCTTTAAAATTTTAATATTTTTCTAAATCGAAATTGATATGATTAGTAATGGTTTTAAGTATTAAATGATAAATACTGGATTTACTTGAATAAATAAAAATAAAGAATGAATAATATGACATCATGACTATAAATATAGAAGTCCTACTTTGTTTTTAAAACAGAAAATTGAAAATAAAATACTATTTAAAGTTTCCTTTAAAAATATTATTTCTTCTTCAACATACCTACCCCAGGTCTTTTCTTCAAAATACCTATTCATAATTTTCCTTAATAATGAAGGAAAATAATTTCATATTGAATATTTTTAAATACTGAATTACATAATATTTCAAAGAAGTTAATTTCCTATTATAAGACTTAATTTATTACACAAGTTGTAGAGAGGAAATGCATTTTTGCAGTGTTCTTAATCATTTTTTAAATGTTATCATTTTAATTTATATATTGTAGTTCATTTGATGCAGATAATCTGCAAATTACCAAAAATATAGATAATAAATTATTCAAATTGTTTAAATTTCAAATAAATTTTAATTTAAGTATTTTTTATATTATTTCAATATTAATTTTTGGGAATTCTATAAAATATAAATGGAAAATAAAGAAAATATTTATTATGTTTTTAAATTAGGAAAAAATACTTTTCATTAGTGGCTGTTGGTCCTGTTTGACTGGATTCATAATTTTAGGTAAGTAATTTAATTGGATATTTAATACTGTATTTTATTTTAATACAATAATCATTAAAAAATAAAGTATATGCAATAAATTAGATACATAATTCTATGTATTGTAGGCTTATGCACATTTTTTACCACGTTATGTTTTACTAATATTGTTATTGATTATCCTAATTTTCACTGAATAATGTTTATTATAGCTTTGGTTCAAAGCATAAAAAGAATGCTAGGATGAAATAACCACTGATTATGTAATGTAAGTAGTTCCGCAACAACTTCATTCAAGACAATAAGATTGCTGACATCGTAAGATAATTAGGATATTTTAAAGCACTAAATCTTTTATAGTTGTGCAATTCTGGAGTAAATATAGTTGTATACTTTCATTTTATAAAAAATTAGTATTTCTTTTCGTGTAAATTGATTTAATTTTCAAAACTATTGCCCTATTTTAGATTTATTAGTCTTTAAAAATATAAAATATTCGGATAATATACAATATATTTTGCATATGACTCAATTGTTAGTCTATATTTGTTGATCAAACCATAGATTTTTAATAATTTTTTAAAAAGTTATAATTTCAAAAACTTTCAAGAATTATATTAAATTTTTCAAATAGATAAAAAGTTTAAATTCTCAAAAAATTTGCTATATATGTCATATATAAACAAAAGAATATGCACTACTAAGCTATGAAAATGAATTTGTTAAAGTTATTTTAATGCAAAATATATTTATGTAATATTAATTTACGTCATGCAATTTAACATCAAATTGAAAACATAAATCAGTAAAGTTGTTTGAGAGCAACGCCTTTGCCAACCTTGAAATGAATTTGCTTCTATAAAAAGTTGTGAAATGTTATAGCAATTTTTTTTTGTAAAAGAAGTCTTCTGATTGAAGCAAGCATAATATATTTAATCAGAATCTTTATCTATAAAACATTTACTTGTTCTTGGTATTTTTATAATTTATTTTTATATATTTTTAATTATACACATTAAATGTAATTTTCTATAGGATTGACAGTTCTATACATAATCTATGATATTTCTTCTTGAAGGTATTTTCAAATATAGAAATCAATAAATCAATCTTTGCAATCTTTAAAATATCCTATTTGTATATATATATAACCTTCTTTTTTCAGATTAGGCTATTTAGATCTATTTTTATTATATTGCTAGATTTTATTTTAAGAAAACAAATAGCATAAATCGGATAATAGTTGAAGGTTAAATTTGACGCATTTTAATATTCAAATTTTTTACTACTTTTATCATCAAATGAAATACTTTATTTAGAATTATTAGTAAAATTGTTTTAAATGATCAGATTTTTTCTCACCAGGAAATTCAAATTTGACTCGTATTTTAATGACGAATATTTACTATTGAAATAAAATTTATTCAAGTTTTAACTTTTTTAAAACAGAAAATAACTATAATTATATTAGTTACAATCATAAAAAATAAACTTTGAAGTGATGATAGTATTTACAAATTTTTTGTATATTCTAATATTTTGAGTTTTAAGAAGATAACATGATAAAATGAATGTCATAAAAATAATAATGAATATAAATTACAATAATAAGCACGAAATATATTCTTAATATTATATCTTCAGCCGTGCTGAGATGACAATCTTTTTCTAATATCTTATTTAATGTGTGAACTTGCCGATTGTTCAACAGCACTTGGGTGAATGACATCATCAAGGCCAGTCACGTTTCTTTAGTATAATGATATAGAATAGCTTCCTTTAAAGTTTACAAAGATTCATCGCTCTAAGGTAGAGAAAATCTTGCTGAATCATTCCTCCTCCGGAAGTTCTCCTTGACCAACTTTCTTAGCTGATATATGTAATTCCTTTCAATATATTCGTTATAACAAATTTTATAAATATGAGAAAAACAAATATTTATTTAATGATTTATATATATATCTTGTTTTTTAGTAGATTATTTTAAAAACAAAATAGTGTACTGTACTATGAATTTTTTTCTGAACCTTACATTTTTATTGAATTTTAAATTGACTTACTTGTTAGTTATTTCCACTAATAAGTTATATGTATGTATGTGACATTTCCAAAATTTTCATTAAATATTCCAACATTATATAAAACGTTTATTTTAAATATTAAGTCGAACAATTAGCATTTTTTAAAAGTAGAATATCAAATTCTATATTCTCTTCAAAGATGTAAATTTTCCCATATATGTATTGCATGAATATTTATATCTAAGAATGCTCCTTAGAAATATTATAGTCTTTTAAAGTATCTTATAATTTTTATTTTTATAAATTGAAAACATTAAAATTATTTAAATTAATTAAAAAATATATTCAAAAATTTATATTAATTTTTTATTAGGGATTTTCAAAATAAAATTTAATTAAAATCATTATTTTATTTAATAAAAAATATACATAATTCTTTTTAAATTAAAAATAGTAATCTTTCAACATTTTCTTATAAAATTATTTTCTTCAAATGAAATTATAAATTTTGTGAACTTTGATCTTACAATAATAATGCAAGTTTGACAAATGTTTTTTCCTTACATTCAGCAAAAGTCGCACATTACGAGGTCATTCAGTAGGCCAGAGATCAAGGATGAAACTATAAATTTTTCTTTTTTCATAGAATAAATTATTCCATTTCGATTGAAAGTATTTACGATAATTAGAAATCAGAAAAAACTATGAATTTCAATATCTATACTATTACTTTAAATTTATTTCAATATTTAAAATTTAAGAAAATAATACAAATTATTATATAATTTATAATAACTTCGAATACAAGCATAAATAATATATTACATAAAAATAAAATCAAAAACTTAAATTGCTTATTCAAGTTTCGAAAGTTGGTTCAATTGATTTTAAATTTTTTATTTTATTTAAACATACAGTATTAAAAAATATCTTGAAAGTAAAATAAAAAACTAAATCCGTGGTAATATGGACCAAGGATACCTCGGATAATCAAAAACTTGAATAATACGAAAGGTTTGGTAAATTATTATTAAATATTGAATATGTTAATGTGATGATATACACACTATTTTTAGATAAACTTGTTTTTGAATATAGTGACTTTTACTATATAATTTACAAGTGAACTGTCATTCACTTCGTGTTGATTTTTTTATTTTGTAATAAAACAGTTGTTAATAAAATTAAAAGTGTTTAGTGTATAATTTAAAACATTTTAAATTTTATTGATAAATGTTTTATTATAAAAATTTAAACACGAGATGAACTATTATTAACCTAAGATAATATGGAATCTCGGTTAAACGAAACATGGTTAATAGGACTCTATTGTAGTTTGATGTTACTCGACTGAATTGATAATGTAAAAGATTGAAAAAAAAAAAACATCCTGCTAAAGAGATTTCTTTTTAATTAAATTTGTTCGATTTTCTGTTATTTATACTATATTGATAAATTAATTACTTTTCAATAGATAATAAAATTATTAATTATCATTGCTTATTAATTTTTTTTCTGATTATAGAAAAATATTTCATATACTATAAATATACAATAAAAATAATTTTATTTCAATTTATGGACCATTTCAATTTATGCATATATTTTAAAATTATTATATAGGCATGAAATAAATACAGTATCTATGAATTGGAATATATTTTATTTGACTATTTGAAAGTATTTTAATCACTCTATATTTTAGACAATAAAGAAAATATCAAAATCTAGATCATTAAACACTTCCTGTTTTGTTATATTGTTTCTTGTTATAAATTATAACAAGGCAAAATGATAATAAATTATTTAAATGGAGCATTTTATAATGGATATAGAATGCAATATATTAAAAATATAATTTATAATTTCATTTATATTAGAGAGTTTGCGGTGAGCATTTTTCACTTCTCGATACAGTATAAATCTCCCGATACAGATTATACCGTATGTTTTACCCTTGTATTGGATAGGAGTTCCGATCCATATAAAGTTATCGTAGCTTCGAAACGAAATAAATTACCAATCATACCCCCATCTTTGTAATCACATGACATACACATTACCCTTACTTCTTGCTATTATCGTTCCGTCAGTTTGTTGTTCTTGCTACAGATTAGGAATCTTTATCTTCATCGATTTATATACTATTATGGATGAT